>SJYT01019360.1:0-167374 GCA_006410635.1 Cephalophus harveyi | reverse complement strand
TTGCGTATATTTTGATAAATGTATCCTAGATACATATTTGGTTACATTACAAATGATATTTTAAATTTTAAATTATTCACTGCTGGTACAAAAATACAATTGGTTTTTATATTTAGACCTTACGTTCCGCTAAC
This sequence comes from Cephalophus harveyi, assembly GCA_006410635.1. Taxonomy (NCBI): domain Eukaryota; kingdom Metazoa; phylum Chordata; class Mammalia; order Artiodactyla; family Bovidae; genus Cephalophus; species Cephalophus harveyi. Next base: position 167,240 of record SJYT01019360.1, on the reverse strand, counting down.
TCATTAAATAGTTCTAATAGCATTTTTTTGAGATTCTGTCATCTGCAAATAAGATTCTTTTACTTCTTTTACAATCTTTATACTTTTTTCAAAAATTGCATTATTGCATTGGTTACCTATACAATTATGAATATCTATGGTGATGTGCTCAAGCTTAGAGCAAAAGCTTTCAGCTTTTTAATTCTAAGTACGATCTTAACTGTAAGTTACTGTAGATTCCCTCTATCAAGTCGAAGAAGTTCCCTTCTCTTTCTGTTTTAGTTATCAGAATGGGTGACAAATTTTGTCAAGTCTTTTACTGCATTTATTGAGATAATCATATGGCTTTGTTTAATTTTATGGTGAATTGCATTGATTTTTTTTCAACACTTTGATATATTGCTGAGCTAAATTATATAATGTATATAATTATTTTTATATAATATAAGACTGATTCCCTAAATTTTGTGGAAGATATCTGCTCTGGGTTCAAAAGGGATACTGGTGTAATTTTCCTGTAATGTCTTTCTCTTTTAGTATTAGACTAATTTAAAATTGTCCCCCCAAAAGAATGGAGAAGTATTCCCTCTTTTTACATAGTCTGAAAGAGTTTATATAGAATTAATATGATTTCTTCCTCAAATGTTTGGTAAAATTAATAAAGTCAGCTGAGAAAACTAGCCACCTAGTTTTTCCCAGAGGTTTTTAACCACAAATCAAATTTTTTAAAAAGATATAAAATGTTCAAGTTATCTCTTTTTGAGTGAGCTTCAGTAGCTTGTATCCTTAAGTAACTTATACATTTTATCTAAGCTGCTAAATTTATTGTCATAAAGTTATTCATTATACTCCTTTATTGTCCTTTTTAGATCTTTAACACATTTGCAGTGAATTACATTTACATTCCTAGTATTAGTAATTTGTCTTCCTTTCTTGTTTTTCTGATCAGTCTGGTTAGAGGTTGTAAAGAAAAGGGTTAATTCAGCAGCCCTCAAATCCTGCAAATCCCAGGCCTGTTTGCAGGATCGGCTCTGGCTGACTCCTGAGAACTGAGCTCTGAGCTTCTGGAATGTTGAGCCTGAAAAAGGTGAATGAATACATGAACTAACTAAAGAATATTATGAATAACTGGACTTAGAAAAGGCAGAGGAACCAAAGCTCAAATTGCCAGCATCAACTGGATCACAGAAAAAGCAAAAGAATTCCAGAAAAACATCTGCTTCATTGACTACATTAAAGCCTTTGACCAAGTGGAGCACAACAAACTGTGGAAAATTCTTAAAGAGATGAGAATAATAGATCACCTTACCTCCATCCTGAGAAATCTGTATGAAGATCAAGAAGCATCCATTAGAACTGGATGTATAACAACAGACTGGATCAAAACTGGGAAAGGAGTATGTCAAGACTGCATATTGTCATCCTGCTTATTTAACTTACATGCAGAGTACATCATGCAAAATGCCGAGCTGGATGAATCACAAGCTGGAATCAAGACTGCCAGGGAGAAATATCAACAACCTTAGATATGCAGATAACACTACCTGAACAGCAGAAAGCAAAGAAAAACTAAAGAGATTCTTGATGAAGGTGAAAGAAAGTGAGAAAGCTGGTTTAAAATTCAACATTCAAAAAACTAAGATCATGGCATCCAGTCCCATCACTTTATGGCAAACAGATAGGGAAAAAAATGGAAACAGTGGCAGATTTTATTTTCTTGGGCTCCAAAATCACTGCAGATGGTGACTGTAGCCATGAGATTAAAAGACGCTTGCTCTTAGGAAGAAACTATGACAAACCTAGACATGCTTAAAAAGCAGAGATATTACTTTGCTGACAAAGGTCCACAGAATCAAAGCTATGGCTTTTCTAGTAATCGTGTACGGATGTGAGAGCTGGACCATAAAGAAGGCTGAGCACCAAAGAACTGATTCTTTCGAACTGTGATGCTGGAGAAGACTCTTAAAAGTCCCTTGGACAGTACAGAGATCAAACCAGTCAATTCTAAAGGAAATCAACCCAGTACTCACTGGAAGGACTGATGCTGAAGCTGAAGCTTCAATACTTTGGCCACCTGATGCAAAGAGCTGACTCACTGGAAAAGGCTCTGATGCTGGGAAAGATTGAGGGCAAGAGGAGGGGGCAGCAGAGGACGAGATAGTTGGATGGCATCACTTACTCAGGATATGAGCCTGAGAAAACTCCAGGAAATAGCGAAGGACAGGGAAGACTGGTATGCTGCAGGCCATGGGGTCACAAAGAGTTGAACACAACTGAGTAACTTAACAACAAGAAAATCTAGCATATTTTCCACCCTTTAAAATTAATTTAACACACAAAACATTTTTAGAAACTGTTATTCATAAAATAAGTTATCACCTCTATGAAATAACATTAGGATAAAATGAGATAGGAGAAAATCAAAGAGTGAAATCAAGATGATAAAGGATTGACAATGATGATTTAAATTCCTTCCTTTAAATTAGGAAAAAATTCAGATGCAATTTCAACATTAATTAACAGCCATAGTTTGAGTATTTATTCTCTACTTAACAATTTATACTTATTGGTTACAGTTATTACTACTGAGTATCAAACCACTGTAGACTTAGAGGTATAAAATAAATACCACTAGTGGTATAAAATACCACTTAGTGGTATAAAATAAATACCACAATAAATCACTCATTATGGTTTAAACTCAATATATCCTCCTATCTATCATGCCTCTTGTCTCTAGTTCTTAATACTTTGATTTCATAATCTGTCACTTCGTTCATCATTTGCCATTACCATGTACTTTTTATCCATCACACCTGTCTGGAAAAAACTCCAGGCACTGTTCAAATTAAGTGATGTTCATCTCTATAGCTATAACCAGGCTGTTGAATGCTACCTGAAGAAACTGAACCACTTCAAAGATTGATACTATTATAAATATATGGCCCATAAACTCAACTGAGACCTCAAAGCTACAAACAATTCTCCCACGCTGCATAATCTGTTTGTATGCATTATTCTGTACCTTCTGCACACTGGCTATTTCAAGTTGTCTTCACTTACCTCTGATGTTCAATGTTGTCACTTCGTGACTCCCTTTCACAGGTGAGTCAAACGCCATCAAATGGAAAGCTGCAACTTTCTACTACCAAAACTACAAATTTTCATGTACTCTAAACAATCGTTTTCTCTTTCCTTCTCATTATAAAGAGGTGGGTCTTAACCTGTGTTCTAAAAAATTTTCCTGTCCTGTATCATCAAATCTCTTCCTTATCTTCTCCAATGCTGCTGCTGCTAAGTTGCTTCAGTCGTGTCCGACTCTGTGAGGCCCCATAGATGGCAGCCCACCAGGCTCCCCTGTCCCTGGGATTTTCCAGCAAGAACACTGGAGTGGGTTGCCATTTCCTTCTCTAATGCATGAGTGAAAAGTGAAAGTGAAGACACTCAGTTGCGTCCGACACTTTGCGACCCCATGGACTACAGCCTACCAGACTCCTCCATCCATGGGATTTTCCAGGCAAGAGTACTGGAGTGGGTTGCCATTGCCTTTTCCATCTTCCCCAATATCAGCACTGAAAATACTCCTTTTTATAGTTAAACTTTTTGAAAAAGTTGTCCATACTTGTACTGCTTTATCTTTTTATGAACATTACATTAAAAAGTTTTGCTCTCTACCCTGGTAATTAACTTTTGAATACCTCCTTGGTAAGTAAAAATACCATTCTGGTTTCCAACCTAAATCGCTTTTAAAGTATTCCTGTATTTTTATTAGTTGATGTCATTTTCTCTTGTAATTAACTTTTTTCATACTTTTTGCTCACTTAAGACGCCTGGGTGCTAAGTTGCTTCAGTTGTGTCTGACTCTTCATGACCCTATGGATTGTAGCCCATCAGGCTCCTCTTTTCATAGGATTCTCCAGGCAAGAATATTGGAATGAGTTGTAATGCCCTTCCCCGGGAGATCTTCCCAACCTAGGGATCGAATCCATGTCTCTTATGTCTCCTGCACTGCCAGGTGGGTTCTTTACCACTAGCACCACTTGGAAAGCCCTAAGAGATATAGTATCTTACTATTCACGGCATTCATTTGTAGCATTTCTTTATTAACATTTGGAATGAACTTACTCATAGGTTGTTCTTTAGATTGATAGGGGAATAGAACGCTAAAAGGAAACTTCTGATTCCAGAATACAAGTGTTCAATAAATTTTAGCTATTACTATGTTATTGGCTATATGAGTACTAGATCTGTGACTATAAAAAAAAATTAGTTTCAATGAATTAGTTAACTTTTAGTTGTATTTGTTTCTGACTCAAAGTATCTTCTACCTCAGATTTATCTATTCCTTCAACAAGTATTTACTGGTCTTCTGTGTGCAGACAGAGAATATTCTCATTATTTGGGATGTCTTTTATTTAAGATCAGAATAATCTTCCCACACTGGAAAACTGAACCAGCCCACTTCTGTTTTCTTATTTAAATATTTGTCTATTAATTTAGATTTTTACATTTAACTTTTTAAGATATCTGAAATGTAATTTAATGTGAGATAAAATGAGACTGTAAATGACCTTTTTCCTTAGAAGCTAAAGCAATGTTATCACTACTAGTCCCTCTACCATAGCTTCTTGAAACACCTGGCAGAAACAATAGAGAAACTTCTACATACATAACTGGTTTCAAGGCTCATCCAAATTTATTTTCAGATTATAAATTCTCTATTCCTAAATACTTTGTTTTCATTCATGTCTCTGGAGATGGTACTACACACTCAACTAATCTATCTTCCATAGTCTTATTGATTTTTTCAGGAGGGAACACCAGTCATAATTCTTTCCCAATTCACATGCTCCCTATTGCCCTCATACATGACTGACAATGTAGGCAAGTACATTCCTTGGAACACTATTTTCCCTAAATATTGTATGGATATTGCTCCATTGTCTTTGGACTTAAGTGTTTTTGGAGAGAAGCTGGAAATGTACTAGGTGAATCTTCTACTGTTTAGATGTTAGCAAAATTTCTCTCTCCCTTGAAATTTAAGTTTCCAGATAGAGTTCTCATCTCAAACTTTACCTGGAATGCAAGATGGATTCATCTCTTCCCACATCCTTTTTCATTCTCAGGAAAGCTTCCTCCTCATGCTCTTTTTATTATTTCTGCTCCATTAGTGCTGTCTGGGAACACAGACTTGTAAGTCAAGTATTTCTACATGTCCTTATTTACTGTATCTTTCATTTTAGTTTCAGCCATTTTCTCTCATATTTGTTGCCCTATCACTAAATTTTTCCTTAGTGTCAATTCTATTATTTTAGGCCTCAGGTACAGTTTTTGAGGCAGCAATGAAGAAAGAATCATGGAGAGACTATAGTTTTAAATCCAGATTCTAAAATTCTTACATGATATTAAAAAATATGGCACAAAATTTGTATATGTAGGTTATCTCTTCATAGAAGGATTCAGGTTGTTTTGGTTTTACTTTCGTGTAGCAAAAGTCTCGGAAATCTAGTGGGTGAAAATTAGCTCATCCATTCTGGTTACTTCTGCTTTCATTGTCTTTGGCTATTTTACAACTTGGTAGAGAAAAAGGGTTAACATGTAGAAAACTCATAGCAATGCAAATGTTTCCTGTCCACAGGAACGTAAAAAGATTTTTGTAATGTATGTAATCTATGTAAAATATTTCCATTAATATAATGCAACTAAATTTTGTCTGGTAAATAATAATATGGGCTTTCCCGTGGCTCAGCAGGTAAAGAATCCTCCTGAAATGTGGGAGACGGTTTGATCCCTGGGTTGGGAAAATCCCCTGGAGAAGGGAAGCTGTGTAAATGATTTCTACTAACATAAACCCTGCTTGTTTACTTATATGCCGAGTACATCATGAGAAACGCTGGACTGGAAGAAACACAAGCTGGAATCAAGATTGCCGGGAGAAATATCAATAACCTCAGATATGCAGATGACACCACCCTTATGGCAGAAAGTGAAGAGGAGCTAAAAAGCCAGTTGGAGAAGACTCTTGAGAGTCCCTTGGACTGCAAGGAGATCCAACCAGTCCATTCTGAAGGAGATTGGCCCTGGGATTTCTTTGGAAGGAATGATGCTAAAGCTGAAACTCCAGTACTTTGGCCACCTCATGTGAAGAGTTGACTCATTGGAAAAGACTCTGATGCTGGGAGGGATTGGGGGCAGGAGGAGAAGGGGACGACCGAGGATGAGATGGCTGGATGGCATCACGGACTCGATGGACATGAGTCTGAGTGAACTCCGGGAGATGGTAATGAACAGGGAGGCCTGGCATGCTGCGATTCATGGGGTCGCAAAGAGTCGGACACGACTGAGCGACTGAACTTAACTGAATTGAATGCAACTGAATTTTGTCTGGTAAATAATATAAATCTCTGTAAATCACATCCATTTGAGCTGGTTATAACATCTTACTGGTTCCCTCATTAATCAGTGGGCTAAATAAAATTTTTGATACATGTTAATACATTCAAAAATGTGTGTGTGTGTGCTCAGTTGTGTCTGACTCTTTGCAACTCCATGGACTGTAGCTTACCAGGCTCCTCTTTCCATGGTATTCTCCAGGCAAGAATACTGGAATGGGTAACCATTCCCTTCCAGGGAATCTTCCCAACCCAGAGATCGAACTTGTGTCTCTTAAGTCTCCTGTACTGGCAGGTGGATTCTTTACCACTAGCACCACCTACATATAAATAAATAACTCCAACTTACTCTATTTTCTGGCTATATGAACCTGGCAGAGATAGTAAGTTGTTTTCAGATGGTTATAAAATTTCTCATGTGCAAAATAAGACCTCTAATACCTACTTTCATGATTAACAGGAGAATCAGAAATGATAATTTGTAAAAACCTTATCAGAGTGCCTGATAGACAATGTTGAAAAACAGTAAGATAAACCTTCCATTATTATGAATTCTTTTATGGCTTTCCCTTTGCTTAATTTTCTTATCTAAGCCTGCTTCCTTTTTAGTCTCAGCCTGTTCTACACATGGGAGTTCTTGTTCTAAAGAGGTCCTATCACTTCTTACTTTATTAAACAGTGTCCTATTGGGTTGTGGTAAAGACAGTAGATTCTGAAGTCAGATTGTCAGTTTGAACCAAGGTTTTATCACTAACTATGCAACTTTGGGTAAGTTATTCAAACTCTCTGTGATCTAGTTTCCCAATCTATAAATGTAAATAAAGCTTCATAATTATATTGTTTGTATTAAATTAAAAACTAGTGAATATACATAAAATATTTAGAAGTGCTTGAAAGAAGGCACTGTTATTTAGTAAATAAAACAGGTATTCTCCTCTATTTCTTAAAGTAAAGCATTTAAAAAATATTTTTGCTTTCTAGGAATAATCTGCTTCTGTCCGGCTGAAAAATTCTTTGTAATACTTTTATCTTTGAATTAAGAGAGACTGTGGATGGCCTGGTGTATGCCAAAAGAGACTGGGTAAATTATTTTAATCACCTATCCTTTATGTGTCCCAACACCTAAACTGGATCTTAGATAAGTGGACATATCTTCTGCCCATTTTCTGGTTATCCATTTAATTTAGCATCCCTGGCATAAGCTACACCTTGTTCATGCTCACAAAACCTAGTTCTGACAGAGAGAGAAAGTATGAGTTCCACTTTGTCTGAGTCCATAAAAATATTCTGCAGTTGCGTCCAGGGTTCTTTCTGGTTTGCCAAATGTATACATCACTTTCCTCAAGGTGAGGGCATATACCAATAAGCAATGTTCATTGTCGATATGCCACTATTCCCTGCCATACACCAGAAGCATCATGTTCTATCTTAGAGCAGCATCCACTATGGTAGACCTAATCTGCTCCATTCTGACAGAATGTGGTCCACTGGAAAAGGGAATGGCAAACCACTTCAGTAATGCCTTGAGAACCCCATGAACAGTATGAAAAGAAAGGCAAAATGATAGGACACTGAAAGATGAACTCCCCAGGTCGGTGGGTGCCCAAATGCTACTGGAGATCAGAGGAGAAATAACTCCAGAAAGAAGGAAGGGATGGAGCCAAAGCAAAAACAACGCCCAGCTGTGGATGTGACTGGTGATAGACGCAAGGTCCGATGCTGTAAAGAGCAATACTGCATACTAATCTGGAACGTCAGGTCCATAAATCAAGGCAAATTGGAAGTAGTCAAACAGGAGATGGCAGGAGTGAATGTCGACATTCTAGGAATCAGTGAACTAAGATGGGCTGGAATGGGTGAATTTAACTCAGATGATCATTATATCTACTACTGTGGGCAGGAATCCCTGAGAAGAAATGGAGCAGCCATCACGGTCAACAAAAGAGTCTGAAATGCAGTACTTGGATGCAATCTCAAAAACGACAGAATGATCTCTGTTCGTTTCCAAGGCAAACCATTCAATAATACAGTGATCCAAGCCTATGCGCCAACCAGTAACACTGAAGAAGCTGAAGTTGAACGGTGCTATGAAGACCTACAAGACCTTATAGAACTAACACCCAAAAAAGATGTCCTTTTCATTATAGGGGACTGGAATGCAAAAGTAGGAGTAAGGAAACACCTGGAATAACAGGCAAATTTGGCCGTGAGTACAGAATGAAGCAGGGCAAAGGTTAATAGAGTTTTGCCAAGAGAACGCACTGGTCATGGCAAACACCCTCTTCCAACAACACAATAAAAGACTCTACACATGGACATCACCAGATGGGCAACACTGAAATCAGACTGATTATATTCTTTGCAGCCAAAGATGGAGAAGCTCTATACAGTCAGCAAAAACAAGACCGGGAGTTGACTGTGGCTCAGATCATGAACTCCTTATTGCCAGATTCAAACTTAAATTGAAGAAAGTAGGGAAAACTGCTAGACCACTCAGGTATGACCTAAATCAAATCCCTTATGATTATACAGTGGAAGTAAGAAATAGATTTAAGGGACTAGATCTGATGGAGTGTCTGATGAACTATGGACAGAGGTTCATGACATTGTACAGGAGACAGGGATCAAGACCATCCCCACGGAAAAGAAATGCAAAAAAAGCAAAATGGCTGTCTGAGGAGGCCTTACAAATACCTGGAAAAGAAGAGAAACGAAAAGGAAAGATGTTCCCATATGAATGCAGAGTTCCAAAAAATAGCAAGGAGAGATAAAAAAGCCTTCCTCAGTGATCAATGCAAAGAAAGACTAGAGATCTCTTCAAGACAATTAGAGATACCAAGGGAACATTTCATGCAAAGATGGGCTCGGTAAAGGACAGAAATGGTCTGGACTTAACAGAAGCAGAAGATATTAAAAAGAGGTGGCAAGAATACACAGAACTATACAAAAAAGATCTTCACAACCCAGATTATCACTATGCTGTGATCAATCACCTAGAGCCAGACATCCTGGAATGTGAAGTCAAGCGGGCCTTAGGAAGCATTACTATGAACAAAGCTAGTGGAAGTGATGGAATTCCAGTTGAGCTATTTCAAATCCTGGAAGATGATGCTGTGAAAGTGCTATACTCAATAAGCCAGCAAATCTGGAAAACTCAGCAGTGGCCACAGGACTGGAAAAGGTCAGTTTTCATTCCAACCCCAAAGAAAGGCAATGCCAAAGAATGCTCAAACTACCACACAACTGCACTCATTTCACACGCTAGTAAAGTAATGCTCAAAATTCTCCAAGCCAGGCTTCAGCAATTTGTAAATCGTGAACTTCGAGACGTTCAAGCTGGTTGTAGAAAAGGCAGAGGAACCAGAGATCAAATTGCCAACATCCACTGGATCATCGAAAAAGCAAGAGAGTTCTAGAAAAACATCTATTTCTGCTTTATTGACTATGCCAAAGCCTTTGACTATGTGGATCACAATAAACTGTGGAAAATTCTGAAAGAGATGGGAATACCAGACTACCTGACCTGTCTCTTGAGAAACCTGTATGCAGGTTAGGAATCAACAGTTAGAACTGGGCATGGAACAACAGACTGCTTCCAAATAGAAAAAGGAGTACATCAAGGCTGTATACTGTCACTCTGCTTATTTAACTTATTTCCAGAGTACATCATGAGAAACGCTGGGCTGGAGGAAGCACAAGCTGGAATCAAGACTGCCGGGAGTAATAACCTCAGATATGCAGACGACACCAGCCTTATGGAAGAAAGTGAAAAGGAACTAAAAAAAAAACCTCTTGATAAAAGTGAACGAGGACAGTGAAAAAGTTGGCTTAAAGCTCAACATTTAGAAAACTAAGCTCATGGCATCTGGTCCCATCACTTCATGGGAAATAGATGGGGAAACAGTGTCAGACTTTATTTTAGGGGGCTCCAAAATCACTGCAGATAGTGACTGCAGCCATGAAATTAAAAGACACTTCCTCCTTGGAAGGAAAGTTATGACCAACCTAGATAGCATATTCAAAAGCAGACATTACTTTGCCAACAAAGGTCCATCTAGTCAAGGTTATGTTTTTTCCAGTGGTCATGTATGGATGTGAGAGTTGGACAGTGAAGAGAGCTGAGCGCTGAAGAATGGATGCTTTTGAACTGTGGTGTTGGAGAAGACTCTTGAGAGTCCCTTGGACTGCAAGGAGATCCAACCAGTCCATCCTAAAGGAGATCAGTCCTGGGTTTTCACTGGAAGGACTGATGTTGAAGCTGAAACTCCAATACTTTGGCCACCTCATGCGAAGAGTTGACTCACTGGAAAAGACCCTAATGCTGGGAAGGATATAGGGGGTGACAGAGGATGAGATGGCAGGATGGCATCACTGACTCGATGGACATGGGTTTTGGTAGACTCCAGGAGTTGGTGATGGACAGGGAGGCTTGGTGTGCTGTGATTCATGGGGTCGCAAAGAGTCAGACACGACTGAGTGAGTGAACTGAATTGTCAGTGGTTCTTATTTCGTAAGGAGTGTATACGTATGCAGTGTATACTGTGGTACTAGGAACTCCTTACATGCATGTGGCTGGATCCTCACCAAGGTTATTACTTTTTTTGTTTCACTCAAGAATATAATTATTATACTGATGGCTGCTAGACAGAACACTAAAATAAACAGGTATCATGACAAAATACAGACTAGGTTAAAACATGCTACAAGTAAAATGTAGGATGCATGTAACTCATAAAACTCCTGTTAAAGGAATGTGTGTATTCCTTTTATCAATTACCAGAACATGCAAGTACCAATTGCCAGAACTTGCATGAAGTTACTTATTTGTGCTTGTGTGTGTATCTGTGAGTACACAGAGATTATGGTCAAAGGAGTGTATGAAATGGAAACGGAAATAGCGAGACAGGTTTGAAGAATGAATAGTGCCTTAACTGGGATACTATTACAGACTCTAATACCCTGGGAATCAGGTTGTTGTTAATTTCTGACTTGTTTAGTATTTCTTTGAGTTCTGTATTTTCAGTCCCTTCAAGGGACCAAAAAATTCTATCATTTGAAAGTGTACCTCAAGTACAAAAGGGTAACTCTGTCTTTAAGATTCCATTGATTTTCCCTTGTTCTACTGGGTAGAATCAGATGAAGAAGTCTATATGAAGATAAGCCATTACATATTTGAAATAAGATATTACTTCCTAAATTCTTCACAATTCTGGGTTAAGAATAAGGGTTTTTTTCTGCATGACCGTGTAATATGGCTAGTTTGCATGTCCCTGGTATCCCTGGTCACTTCAACCAGTTGGTCTGTTATTCTTGTAGGACAGCACTCAAGAATTCGATACTCCAAGAGTGAGGCTGATTCGAAGGCAAGCTTTGTTTCACCATGTGATTGACCATTTTGCTGTTTTTAATTTCCAAAGTTCCTTAGAGTTTTCATATGAAACTCTTGGTGTCAGGGGCCAGCGTGAGGAATCCCGCCCGTGACAAGGTCATGCAGAAGGAAGCCTGACAAACGCAAGGACATGATCAGGTTTCGGGGATTCCCCCTGGAATTTCCTGAGCATCCACCCCCCCAAAAAATAAGAATTTGCCGGCCTTTGTACTCTGCTTTTCCACTCTTCTAATATTCTCTGGAAAAAGTCAAATCAGGGCTTTAGTCTTCTGCATTTGAAAGGGATGCTTCAGTTAAACCCCCTCTGATAGCTCTCTAGCTTGCCTAACAGGTTCCCCAGACTTCTTACAGCTTGTGAATTGCTTACAGCCCCCCAACCGCGAGAGGCACAAAGCTTAAAAGCATCTTGAAGATACAGAGCCTTTTCTAAAGAGTTAAAAATTATATTGGTAGAGGGTTTTCACTGTTGACTCAATGACTGCTGCCAGGCCTCCATATTCTTTATCTTTTAGGCACATGGGAGGACGTTAATCAATGCAAACAGGATATGGGAAAAGATATATAGTAGTTTTGATGTTAGCAACACTAGACTTTTGAGTTAATTACTTTTCTTTTGTTATAAATCACTGTACTCCTTTCACTTGTTATAAATTGCTGTATCTTTGCTATGTAAGAATGCAACTTTATTTAGTGCTGAGAGTGGCACCAGACTTTGGGAAAATCAACACAAATAAGTCTTCTGGTTGACAAACCCTTATCAGAAAAAAGGCTGTAAAATGTTAATTGGCCCTCTGGCTAGAAGATGATGTAAATCACCTAAGACTTGTGTATACAATTAGGTATGCAGAGAGAAAAGCCTGGTTTTGATAAGAGTCTGGGCTGCTAACACTGCATAATTTTATATTACCATTGATCTCTATGTACAATCAAAAAGGTATAAAAGGCCTTTCCAGACAATAGGAGCTGGAGCCAGTCGCTGGACTGGTTTCCGCCGTGTCTCCTCTTTACTTTAATTTCAGGCTGAATTCCCATCTGGGGCGTGGAGGCTCACCAAGTCTACTTACTTGTCCTGGCTTCTAAGATGTGTAAGAGAGAGAGCCCAAGGCGGGGCACTCTCCAATATTCAAACGGACGCCGGTGGCCCAACATAGATGGTGCAAGTTCCTTGTCTGGAACTTTATTGGTCTTCCCCGTAAACCAAGTTATTCAGCCTCTTTTCTCCACTTAATTTTCCTACTACACTATTTCTTCCTAATCTAATCTTATATTAATAAATAAATAAGTTTTCCTCGCCAACGCCGTCCCCGCTTCGAATTCCCTGGATCCACCAGGGCTGGACCCCGGCATCTTGGTTTTAGGCAGATATTCAACTCAACATTACCAAATGATGAATTACTCACTGAGATTTTTTCTCCAGATTGGGCAATTTTTTTCTTCAGTTTTTTTCTTTCACGTATTACATCACTGTGGGCCTTAAGCAACTCCTCAAAGCGAACTTTGGTCTTCACTTTAGCTTCACTCTCAACTACAAATGATAATGACTCATGTCATTTTCTCTGCAACTCTACTATCACATACACCATGATAAAAAATAAAACCCCACAGCCTCGCAAATACCTGCTTTAGTTAAAACAGTTGACGAGTCCTTTCTTCAACAACATTTCTTTTGGATTTGTTGACACCAAACTCACTTATACCCCACTTACCTTTTGGGCTACTCCCTCCAAAATTCTCCTTTGCTAAGTTAACTTTTTACTTACCATGCACACAGCATCTGCCACTGTTAGGTATGTGGCCTTAAAACAAGTCACTTAACATCTCTAAACTTCATTCTCCTTATGTGTAAAGTCAGAAAAATCCTAAGGCAAAGATCAGTTTTTCATGAAAAATGACTAACGCTCGACTGGCCAACAATCAAGCCTTCAACAAATATTAAAAACTGAAAGTTGTTTTCCCCTTTAAAACATAAATCATATCAGACTAGTCCTTGATTAAGACTGTGAGTTTCCCAGTTCACTTAGAACCAAATAAAACAAGTCATCCACATGCCCTACAGGTTCTCATTTCCTGGCCTGTCTACCTCTGCAGTTTCAATTAAATAGCCCCTGACAGTCCTCCATTCTAGCCAGACATACCTTTTTTCCTTTTTTAGCTCTTCTGCCAGAACAGGCAATTTCCCACATGAAGCTGCTTCTACCCTATGCAGACGTCTTCTAACTCCTCACACCTGGCTGGGGTTAATATGCCTGTTTTAAATGTTGCCTGTAAAGTGGAACGTTTCCTGACAAGCTCATCTATATTTCTCCATTTCTCACACCGCAGACTTTTTTTCCTTCACAGCACTTAACCCAGCTTGAATTTGTATAATTATTTGTATACTATATATATATATATAAATATACTGTGACTCTCCCACTATACCCTGTAGTTCATAACGACATCCCTAGCTATTATCATGGGGTCAACCACAGAGTAAATACTCAAAACATGTTTCAAATAAATGCTGAATGAATGAATGCCCCAGGGCAGGTATTGGGAAACTACTTGCAGGCCAGTCAACTGTTTTAATAAATAAAGTTTTATTGAAACACAGCCATACCCACTCTGTTTAGAATTATCATGGCTACCTCCATGCTTCTATGGCAGAGTTGAGTAGTTATAGCAGAGACCAAACCTAAAATATTTACTAGCTTGCCTTTTAGGAAAAAGTTCACCAAAGTCTACTTTAAAGTCAAATATCCATTTGATAATAAAAAGTAAAAACTAACCATATGTTATTTACTCTGCCCAGCTGAGTCCCAACTTGCCAGCCACTGAATACATATTAACCTTAATTACCAACATTTCACAGAAAGAAATATCAAACCATGAAGTATCTATAAATGTTATATTTGGTTGATGATATCTACTTTACTCCTTAATTGGTTAAAGAATCCCTTAAAAGAATCCACACTTTAAAGTAAATAATATGCACTGCATATAAAAAATGTCATAGAAATCTTACCAGTGGGCATATCTCAGCTTTATGGAGAGCATTGAGTGATAGTATAAAGCACTGATTCAGTCAGGATCCTATTAAAACAAAGAGATTTATTTGTAAAATGGATTTTTCCAAATAAAAGTTATAAAATATTCTTCACGCAACATTATGTGATTGTCCACTATCTCAACAGGTTAAAAATAAAACTAAGTTCTCTTATCTCTATCTTATACAAACAACTCAAATACATCTAAATCAGTTTAGAGTCTTAAAGTGAAGCAAACTGGATCAAAATTGAGTAAAATACGTATATATTGAGGAAAAATTTTTTTTAATTATTGAAAGGCAACAGGTATCTAACTTAGTATGCTTTTAAAGTATTTGGGCTTTCCTGGTAGCTCAGATGGTAGATAATCTGCCTGTAATTCGAGAGACCCCAGTTTGATCCCTGGGTCAAGAAGATCCCCTGAGAAGGGAATGGCAACCCACTTCAGTATTCTTACCTGGAGAATTCCACGGACAGAGGAGCGTGGTAGGTTACAGTCCATGAGGTCCCAGAGTCAGACACAACTGAGTGACTAACAGTAAAGTATTTTAAGTAAATAAATGGACATTTCTATGTACTTCTGAGAAACCAAACTCCATATCAGGATTGATTTTCCCAAGTGCATACATTATTGCACTAGTAAAGTATACTTCTGGGTGGCACATTCACAAATAATGAATTTAAATATTTCTGTGGCTGCCACTGAAAATACTGCTACAACCGAAGTTTTAGTACAAGCATTCATTCCATCTTCTCAGATCAATACCTGGGTGTGTATCATTGTGTACCTAAAATATGGATAAACTCAGTATATATATTCTTAAATTTTCAATTTTTTAAAAGATTAGGGTGTCTAAAACATTAATTCTTATATTAGAACATAATGTGAATATATTTCTAAGAATAAAACTGAAGACCTAAAAATTTTTTTTAATTTGGTTCAACAGTTATCATTTAAGGTTCTAGATTCCCAGAGATCCACATCCATTTTCTTTCAGTATTAGTGGTAATTTGGACAGAAAAGTCTGATAAGAAATGCTAAAAAGAATGTTTATACAAATAAACTAATTATGTGAGTTAACTTCTATAACAACTATCCAGTACACAGACAAGATATCATCAAATCCACAGAGTAAAACCTCCCATTCCTTATTGATACGGACCAGCATTAACTCTTTCTAGATGATTTAGATCTAATAAGGTTGCTCATCTTTCCAATCTACCCCAGATTAGAAAAGAGAGAGGCTGCAAAGCCAACTGCATCAGTAACTGAAACCTGGCCCACATAAATAGGAAAAAATATAAAGCAAATAAAGATTTAATATTTAAAGTATTCCATAGTGATTCCCTGGTGGCTCAGACAATAAAGAATCTGTCTGCAATGCAAGAGACCTGGGTTCAGTCCCTGTGGGATGATCCCTTGGAGTAGGAAATGGCAACCCACCTCAGTATTCTTTCTCCGGAGAACTCCAGAGAAGAGAAGCCTGGTGGGGCTACAGAGAGTCACAAAGAGTCAGACAAAATTGAGGGACTAGCACTTCATAGTGATTCAACAATCAGGAAGACAGCTGAACTATGACTCTGAGCCATCAAGAAAGGCTTACTTCTTTTGTTTTATCCTGAGCAGAAAATTTATGACATTTTAGATAGATTAAATTAAAACTCCTAAAGAGAACAAAGAATCAAGCTTGATTCTCATGGTTTTCAGACTTGAATAATTATACCAGTAGTATTATTAATTGGAATACAGCACAGTATAGGCAAGTCGGAGAAGGCAATGGCACCCCACTCCAGTACTCTTGCCTGGAAAATCCCATAGAGGAGCCTGGAAGACTGCAGTGGGGTCGGACACGACTGAATGTCTTCACTTTCACTTTTCACTTTCATGCATTAGAGAAGGAAATGGAAACCCACTCCAGTGTTCTTGCCTGGAGAGTCCCGGGTACGAGGGAGCCTGGTGGGCTACCGTCTATGGGACCGCACAGAGTCGGACACCACTGAAGCGACTTAGCAGCAGCAGCAGCAACAGTATAGGCCAGTAGAGCGGAGTTGTTTAAAACACAAGTCTTGGAATTACTGTAATCTCCCACAGTTACTTGTATAGGCTAGGCAACTTATTTTCTTATCTGTAAAGTCAGTCTAACAGCAACTACTCAGAGGACTACTGTTAAGAGTTAAACGATTAAAAGGCTAAAAGAGTGCCTCAGAACAGACATCAACATTAGCCACAACTATAATAGATATTCCTTACAGGGACACTCAGTGAACTTGGTGGGACATGTTGGGCTGATACCTGATGGGATATTAAGCAGCTACAAGCACTAGCTCTATTGTCAGATTCCTGGTTCTACCCGTCAGTAGATTAAACTCTGTGGATCTCAATTCCTCATCTTTCAAAAGAGAATAGTAATAAATGATTTTTAGGGTACTATAAAGATTAAATAAGAATATGCAAGTAAAACACTTAGCACAATGCCTAGAGTATGGCAAGCTCTTCAAAAATGATAGCTATTATTACTGTATACATATATATATATGTGGGTATGTGTAAGGATGGGGATACATATACATATAATCCATTTATGTTAAGTAGATAACAGAATATAGCAATCCATTGATGAGACAGAGGATGAAAATTTGGGCATTATTTATATTTGTGATGATTGCAAGAAAAAAATGCTGAAAAGAAAATTTTGGGCCCACAAAATAAACTAAAAGACATCAGGCAGAAAATGAAAAACTGGGAGCAGTAACCAAAGGAAAAAGAGAGTTTCAAGAAAGAAGTGGTCTACACTGTGCTCCCAAAGTGCCTTGATCTTCATTCTTCCTTCTGCTTCCTGAATTTTCACTCTGATAAACTACCCACCCCTCCGCAACCAAACTGCCAGCTAGTGGGAGGGCTAGGCCTATGCTCTCTTCATCTTTGTATTCCCATTTTAAAAGGGGGTAGGGCAGTGTGTGTGTGAAGTCGCTTAGTCGTGTCCGACTCTTTGCCACCCTGTGGACTGTAGCCCCTCCAGGCTCCCCTATCCATGGGATTCTCCAGGCAAGAATACTGGAGTAGGTTGCCATTTCCTTAGGGGGTGGGGCAGTAATAGGGTCAAAATGAGTGAGGCATAAGCTCTTGTTTTGATAATTACTGAATGTATGGCTTTGGGCAAGCTACTTAATCTCACTAAGGCTTGTTCTTTTTTTTTTTTTGGCCTGGGAAATAAAAATGGCACCCACTTTATTAAAAGGAGAAGAGGAAATACTGAAAAGGAAAAGTGACCAGCACAGTGGATGGCCCATTCCTTTATGTGATTATTATAGTATTGCTGCTTAGTCACTTCAGTCGTGTCCGACTCTGTGCGACCCCATAGACGGCAGCCCACCAGGCTCCCCCGTCCCTGGGATTCTCCAGGCAAAAACAGACAANATTAAAAGGAGAAGAGGAAATACTGAAAAGGAAAAGTGACCAGCACAGTGGATGGCCCATTCCTTTATGTGATTATTATAGTATTGCTGCTTAGTCACTTCAGTCGTGTCCGACTCTGTGCGACCCCATAGACGGCAGCCCACCAGGCTCCCCCGTCCCTGGGATTCTCCAGGCAAAAACAGACAATTATGCGATAGACAAAACATAATTATGTATTTACATTACTTACTATTATTTAATAGTCTAATGCACAATCCAATTAGTAAACACTAATATTATTCAATGATGAACACAGCAAATACACTACAGAAATAATCATTTCTAAGCGGCAATGTGTGCTATAGCAAATACCTTAAATAATGACTTATATTTGATAAGTAAGATCATCAAGGAAAATTAAGGTCAAACTTAAAAAGACATCTGTGAACTTCATATATGTCATATTTAAATACTTCTCCCTCACAATCCCTTTAACAGGACTTGCTAAGAGATATTAATACAAAATAGGAAAACAAACTGTATTATATTTCATCTAATTTTATTTTTTCTCTAAACACCTCATTATCAGCCAATAAATGACTAAAGATCAAGGAAAAAACAGGCAGAGGCTTGGATGATTCACTCCTTAACTGAATTTTACAGCATGGGAAAAAACGAAATGAAAACTAGTATACATATTCAATCAATAAATCAAGATAGTCTTTATAAATATGTAAGATTATAAATACGATGAAAAATTTTGGGCATTTAAATTTCTTTCATATGTATTTTTTAACTTCACAGAGTCCTCATAACAAGCAGTCTTCTTCCATAAGACCCAAGCAGTAACAGCAATCATAAATGCAACAGGTGGAAAAACTGTTAGCATCCTTTTCTCAGAAGAAGGAAAAGTCATATACTCCAATAAGTAGATGTTCTTATAGTAATGTTGAAAAGTAGCACAGCCATTTGGAAGAGATTCCTAAATAGTATATATTTCCTTCTATTTGTATACATATTGAAATAACCCTATTAATGTAACTAGACTCTTAGAAACTTATCAGATCGATCACCCTTTCTAAGATGTAATTAAGGCATTTCACAGGTTCAAGATTCAGCACCAAGGTGACACCCTAAAAGGAAATAAATGTACTTAGTGAGCATCTGATTTAAATGCTGTTAAACCAGAATCCATCCTAAAGGAGATCAGCCCTCGGTGTTCTTTGGAAGGAATAATGCTAAAGCTGAAACTCCAGTACTTTGGCCACCTCATGCGAAGAGTTGACTCATTGNGACAGAGGAGGCTTGTAGGTTACAGTCCATGGGGTCGCAAAGAGTCGGACACGACTGAGCGACTTCACCTAGTCAAGGTTATGGTTTTTCCAGTGGTCGTGTATGGATGCGAGAGTTGGACTGTGAAGAAATCTGAGTGCCCAAGAATTGATGCTTTTGAACTGTGGTGTTGGAGAAGACTCTTGAGAGTCCCTTGGACTGCAAGGAGATCCAACCAGTCCATCCTAATGGAGATCAGTCCTGGGTGTTCTTTGGAAGTAATGATGCTAAAGCTGAAACTCCAGTACTTTGCCTACCTCATGCGAAGAGTTGACTCATTGGAAAAGACTCTGATGCTGGGAGGGACTGGGGGCAGGAGGAGAAGGGGACGACAGAGGATGAGATGGCTGGATGGCATCACCGACTCGATGGACATGAGTCTGAGTGAAGTCCCGGAGTTGATGATGGACAGGGAGGCCTGGCGTGCTGCAATTCATGGGGTCACAAAGAGTCACATACGACTGAGCGACTGAACTGAACTGAACTGAACCTCTCCCAACATATACTCAAACCAAGTTCTTAAAGGAAATGAAATAGAAAGTTGACATGACTGAGTCTTCATTTACTTAGCAAAAACAAAATTATTTTACCCTAACTGTTTCAAATTAATGGGACAGACACCATGTGATGGTACAAGTTAGCTCAGTCACTCAGTCTTGTACGACTCTTTGCAACCCCATGGTCTGCAGCACACCAGGCCTCTCTGTCAATAACCAACTCCTGTAATTTATTGAGTCATGTCCATTGAGTCAGTGATGACATCCAACCATCTCATCCTCTGTCATCCCCTTCTCCTCCTGCCCTCAATCTTTCCCAGCATCAGGGTCTTTTCAAATGAGTCAGTTCTTTGCATCAGGTGGCCAAAGGATTGGAGTTTCAGCCTCAGCATCAGTCTGTCCAGTGAATATTTGGGACTGATTTCCTTTAGGCTGGACTGGTTGGATCTCCTTGCTGTCCAAGGGACTCTTAAGAGTCTTCTCCAACACCACAGTTCAAAAGCATCAATATATATACATATATGTATATATATATATAAATAAATTGTCTTCTTTGTACATTGTAGAGTTTAGATAAAATTCAATCCCACTAACCCACTTAGGTATTAAAATACAAAACGTGCTTCCATATAAAAGAGCCAGAGGAAAATGTCCTTTAACAATGCAAAGGGGTTCCTGTCCGTATGAAATATGTTATTCTAAATGTTCACATCTTAGGATGCCTGTTAAGGCACAATTAACATGGATACTGACATAACTTTTCTTTAGTAGAAGAGCAATTGGAAATCTAATTAGGACATTTTAAGAAGGAAATTTCAGAGTAATGATAGCAAAAAGTAACCTCATGTGAATAGATGTCTACATCATGTATCATCAGGAATGCAAATTGAAACAATAGTAAGACACCACTATAAACTTATTAGAAGATCCAAACTCCAGAACGCTGACAATGCCGAATATCAGCAAGATTGTGGAGCAACAAGGACTCTCATTTATTACTGGTGAAGGTACAAACTGGTACTGGCAGTTTGGTGGTTTCTTACAAAACTCAGCCCACGCTTACCACATAATTCAACAATAACACTTCTTGTCATTTGTCCAAAGAAGTTGAAATATATGACCCACAAAAGCTGGCACACAAGTACTTATAGCAACTTTATTCATAATTGCAAAAACCTGGATGCAATCAAGATGTCCTTCAGTAGGTGAATGGTTAAATGAACTGTGCTACATCAGATAATGAAATATTATTGAGTGTTAAAAGAGAGCCACAGAGCCATGAAAAGACATGGAAGAAACTTAATTGCATGTTACTAAGTGAAAGAAATTAAAAGCCATGAAATTAAAAGATGCTTACTCCTTNAGTGAAGAGGAACTAAAAAGCCTCTTGATGAAAGTGAAAGAGGAGAGTGAAAAAGTTGGCTTAAAGCTCAACATTCAGAAAACGAAGATCATGGCATCTGGTCCCATCACTTCATGGGAAATAGATGGGGAAACAGTGTCGGACTTTATTTTTTGGGGCTCCAAAATCACTGCAAATGGTGATTGAAGCTATGAAATTAAAAGATGCTTACTCCTTGGAAGGAAAGTTATGACCAACCTAGATAGCATATTCAAAAGCAGAGACATTACTTTGCTGACTAAGGTCCATCTAGTCAAGGCTATGGTTTTTCCAGTGGTCATGTATGGATGTGAGAGTTGGACTGAAGAAAGCTGAGCACCGAAGAATTGATGGTTTTGAACTGTGATGTTGGAGAAGACTCTTGAGAGTCCCTTGGACTGCAAGGAGATCCAACCAGTCCATTCTGAAGGAAATCAGTCCTGGGTGTTCTTTGGAAGGAATGATGCTAAAGCTGAAACTCTAGTACTTTGGCCACCTCATGTGAAGAGTTGACTCATTGTAAAAGACTCTGATGCTGGGAGGGATTGGGGGCAGGAGGAGAAGGGGACGACAGAGGATGAGATGGCTAGATGGCATCACCGACTCAATGGAGCTCTGGGAGTTAGTGATGGACAGGGAAGCCTGGTGTGCTGTGATTCATGGGGTCGCAAAGAGTCAGACACGACTGAGCAAATGAACTGAACTGAACTGAGACTGCAGCCTACCAGGCTCCTCTGACTAAGGCCTGTTAAAAGTAGGGATTCTCTTATTGAAAACAGGGGAGAAATGGAACTTGCATTTCTCCCTAGAAATGAAACTAGCAGCTTCACCAAGCTATGCCAAGCTTTTTTTTAAGAATACATTTTAGGTTTGTTTTTTTTTTTCTCCAGAATTTGGACAAATAACAATGATGATAACTTTTGAGACTATGAAAAATAGATAGGAAATACACACTTACATAGAATACCCAAGGAATAATAATATAAATGCCCTGTTGGTTAATGATTGGTCAGTTGCTGTGTCGTGACCGACTCTTTGAGGCCCCATGGACTGTAGCCCACCAGGCTACTCTCTCCATGAAATTTCCCAGGCACTGAAGTGGATTGCCATTTCCTTCTCCAGGGGATGTTCCTGATGAGGGGATCTTCCTGATCCAGGGAACAAATTCGTGTCTCCTGCATTGGCAGGTGGATTCTTTTACCACTGAGCCATCAGGGAAGCCCTGTGAAAAGCGAAAATGTTAGCAGCTCAGTCATGTCTGACTCTGTGACCCCATGGACTGTAGCCCACCAGCACCTCTGTCCATGGAATTTTCCATGCAAAAATACTGACATGGGTTGCCATTCCTTTCTTCATAGAATCTTCCTGACCCAGGGATCAAACCTGGGTTTCCCACATTGCAGGCAGATTCTTTACCATCTGAGCCACCAGGGAAACCCCAAGGAAGCCATGTAGACATTACTAATTGTAATTATAGCCAAATAATTATAGTCATTATTACTTGTAAAAGTCAACTGGGCCGTTGCCCAGACAAACCTCAGTTCAGTTCAGTTCAGTTCAGTCGCTCAGTTGTGTCCGACTCTTTGTGATCCCATGAATCACAGCACGCCAGGCCTCCCTGTCCATCACCAACTCCCAGAGTTTAACCAAACTCATGTCCATCAAGTCGGTGATGCCATCAAGCCACGTCATCCTCTGTCATTCCCTTCTCCTCCTGCCCCCAATCCCTCCCAGAATCGGGGTCTTTTCCAATGAGTCAACTCTTCACATGAGGTGGCCAAACTACTCGAGTTTCAGCTTCACCATCAGTCCTTCCAGTGAACACCCAGGACTGATCGCCTTTAGGATGGACTGGTTGGATCTCCTTGCAGTCCAAGGGACTCTCAAGAGTCTTCTCCAACACCACAGTTCAAAAGCATCAATTCTTAGGCACTCAGCTTTCTTCACAGTCCAACTCTCACATCCATACATGACCACTGGAAAAACCATAGCCTTGACTAGATGGACCTTTTTTGGCAAAGTAATATCTCTGCTTTTGAAAATGCTATCTAGGTTGGTCATAACTTTTCTTCCAAGGAGTAAGCGTCTTTTAGTTTCATGGCTGCAATCACCATCTGCAGTGATTTTGGAGCCCAAAAAATAAAGTCTGACACTTTTTCCACTGTTTCCCATCTATTTCCCATGAAGTGATGGGACCAGATGCCATGATCTTCGTTTTCTGAATGTTGAGCTTTAAGCCAACTTTTTCACTCTCCTCTTTCACTTTCATCAAGAGGCTTTTTAGTTCCTTGTGTGAGATGAGTGCAATTGTGTGGTAGTTTGAGCATTCTTTGGCATTGCCTTTCTTTGGGATTAGAATGAAAACTGATCTTTTCCAGTCCTGTGGCCACTGCTGAGTTTTCCAAATTTGCTGGCATATTGAGTGCAGCACTTTCACAGCATCATCTTTCAGGATTTGAAATAGCTCCACTGGAATTCCATCACCTCCACTAGCTTTGTTCATAGTGATGCTTTCCAAGGCCCACTTGACTTCACCATTCCAAGATGTCTGGCTCTAGGTGAGAGATCACACCTTTGTGATTATCTGGGTCATGAAGATCTTTTTTGTACAGTTCTTCTGTGTATTCTTGCCACCTCTTCCTAATGTCTTCTGCTTCTGTTAGGTCCCTACCATTTCTGTCCTTTATCGAGCTCATCTTTGCATGAAATGTTCCCTTGGTGTCTCTAATTTTCTTGAAGAGATCTCTGCCTTTCCCATTCTGTTCTTTTCCTCTATTTCTTTGCGTTGATCTCTGAGGAAGGCTTTCTTATCTCTCCTTGCTATTCTTTGAAAGTCTTCATTTAGATGCTTATATCTTTCCTTTTCTCTTTTGCTATTTGCTTCTCTTCTTTTCACAACTATTTGTAAGGCCTCCTCAGACAACCGTTTTGCTTTTTTGCATTTCTACTCTTTAGCCCATACAAAAATAATTTTTGCTTTACATTAAATCTCTGAATGGCTTGTTTCCTAGGCAATTGTATTGTTTACTTTTCATGTACTGGTTGGTTCAGATATTTACTCCCTTCTAAGTTAATGAAGCACTTGATATATTTGAATGCTTTTAAACATTCTTGAGGGCTTCCCTGTTAGCTCAGCTGGTAAAGAATCCACCTGCAATGCAGGAGACCCCAGTTTGGTTCTTGGGTTGGCAAGATCTGCTGAAGAAGGATAGGCTACCCACCCCAATATCCTTGGGCTTCCCTGATGACTCAGGTGGTAAAGAATCCACCTGCAATGAGGGAGACATGGGTTCAACCCCTGAGTTGGGAAGATCCCTTGGTGAAAGGAACAGCTACCCATTCCAATATTCTGGTCTGGAGATTCCCATGGAGATTCCATGCAACCCCATCCTTGGGGTTGCAAAGAGTCGGACATGACTGAGTGACTTTCACTTTCACTTTCAATCATTCTTGGCATATTTAAAGTGTGAAATTTGTTCCTATTGATTATGACATAGGATAAAATTTTTCTCAATTTAAATGCTTTTATAATAATCTCTTTGTAGTAAATATATTTTACACACATAAAAATATTTGTGCATTTTATATAATTCAAAAAATTAATATTCTTTGTCAATTTTAAGAACAATATTCTTGGCAAAATAATTCCACATTCCTCAACAATTCTTGAATAGATAATGAATTTGATTTATAAATTATAGTGAGTTGTAATCACCTTAGTCACTACACAGTCTTGGTTGATGCATTTCACTACTTGTTTTAATTTGTATGCTCTTAGTTGTCAAGAAGCTATATTTCCAAGTTATCACCAATAACATAACAATGTCACTTTATCTGATACTTTCCACAATGTATTCATTAGTTTAAAGGATGTATGAAATAACAACTACCAACTTCCAAGCACAGTGAGAGACTCTGAGAACACATGAGTGCAAAGTCCACAGTCTAGTGAAACTTACACTGAATGGTGGAGAAGCTTGGACAGAAAGATCTGCAGTGTGCTACATCTAAGTCCATTCTGAACTGAGATTCTTAGGGAAGTCATCTTTTAAGTTTCTATAGTTGAGCAGAAACATAGGCAAAATTCTTTTAGACACTTAAGACTTCATCAGCTGGATGGATTCTCTATTTGTATTTTGCCTGTATTCCTTTTCTTGCTTAAAATGGACATAGAATTAACAGGGCATCCAGTTGCACTCTGAATTCCCTCTCAATGCTTTGTCTTATTTTAGATTATAGTGATACGGTCACATTAGTCTGGTCTTCCTGACAGTGTAGATAAAAATTTATCTTTCTATTTTACTTTACAGGAAATTGATCAGGAAAAGGAGATCTTAGTGGTGTACACACTTTGTATGTATCTTGCTGTTCTCATATCATGTAAAGCTAAAGAGCCTTTCTCTTATTTGGTGAGACAGTATTCTTTCTGTACTGGGAGCATATTCAAACCAGGATATGTGGCTTATGAATACACAGAAATAATCAATAGCTCTCTATGTGAAAAGTGAAATTTTACAATTTTTCCAAAAATATGTGTATTGAGTGCCTACTCTTTTTAAAGGTGTTAGATAGTGTGAATAAATGTAATAAATATACTGTTTACCTTGGTGCAGGGTAAAAGCTCTCTGTAAGCATATACATTATTAATATTTCAGCCATAATCAGTGATATAAAGGAATGTTGAAGAAATTCAGGAGGATGGAGAACAATTTTTTATGATTATTTTAGGTTAAAACCGACCACAGAAATTTCTGTTTTTCTAGTATTGCTATATTGAAACAACTGTTTTAAATGATTGGCTTCAGTAGATGTTTAAATGTAAATCATGGCTTGGAAAAAGACTGTGGAAGACAGCTTCATAATTATCTGTTTAAAACCTCAGCACCAGATAGAGTGGCAGAGGAAGTACAGAGTTCCTAGGAAAAGCATGATCCCAAAATGTCTATGTAGCTCCAGGTCATCCTTCAATTATAGAGAGTGGACAAAGATGGCCCATGTAATATTCCAAGGACTACAACATGCATACGTCCTTCTCAAAACTACTCAGTATAGATTATGAATTATGAAGAAAAACAGACCAGTTGGTATCAGCCTTCATATATAACACTAGGGGTCTGCACCCTCAAAACTGTGAAATTCTCAGATGGAGATTAGCAGTATAACAATGACCCAATTAAGATTATTTAGCCTCTTAATATTTTATAGCATCATAATAAAGTATCTTTCTGTTTTTCTATTTGTCTTGTATTCAGAACAAACTTATTTGGCAAAGGATTCGTCACTGTATTTTATTACCATGCATCTGTTTATATCCTAATTATCTTGCACTTTTTAATAATACATTGACATGACTGACTATAACTACTAGAAGTACATAGCTGATAAAAATTAACATACAAGGAAAAATAATTTGTGACGTTAGAACTAATGCTCATACCACTACATAGCTGGGCTGGTTGTGTAACTTTTCTTTTCCACACATAGGTTAAATATAAAGTCACCAGGGTTCAAGGTTTGTTCAAACACCTACACGCTTACCATGGTGGGAATTGCAATGCAACAGTGTACTACTTTTTTGTGGCCAATAGATCTTATTTCTATTCTGATTTTATGGAAAAGGTAGAGTTTTGCTTTCAAAAAGAGCCTGTTTATGTATGAGAAAATCCAGAACATAGCAGGGGAAGTGGTTTGGCTGTGCCTGGCAGTTCATATAGTACAGAGTGGGAAGTGGTTATGGGCAGAAAGAACTGTGCTTACTGAGTGCCTGCTACTGGCTTCCAGCCATATTAGATGACAAGATGAGTTTTTACTCTTAACCTAACCATGTGTTCATATAAACTAAGTGATCAATTTAATTGAATTATATTTAAAGTGAATAGTTTAAGTTAAAAGATGCTGTCCAAACTGAATTTGGTATTACCATTAATATTATTCTTCATAACAGTGCTTGACAAGAAAAGAATAATTAGAATTGAATCTGGTTGAGAGCTATAATAACTCACATTAATGTCATTTTTTTCTATAAGAATTTACTGCAAAACTGTGCACTAAATGTTCTGTATTATGTGTACTCTTCAGGGATGGCTAAAACATCGATTCTGGTACATTTAAATTTTCACACATGACCAAGAGGAGTATACATATCCACAAGCAACTCTGTTACCATATAATTGTTTTACACACACACACACATACATGGATGACTGAATGCATGAAAACAGTCTATTAAAATTTTATGTGTAACCTGGTTATTATGCATATAACATAGAAATATAAGATTGAATGTTTTTATCTTCTTTAGTATGAGACACTGTATTTCACTGTCTAGCAAATTTGGGATCTAACTCAAGTTGTGACTCAGGGGTCAGCAAGTGATAGGAGTAGATTTTGAGGAATGTTAGTATCTCCTTATGAGCCAATTGCCCTTCCCAAGACTGTGAGGACTGTGCCAGAAGGGTCACGGGAGACTGAATTCCCTTGACTTTGTCTTCTGGCTATCTTTTCCTGTCTGTCAGTGCCTCACAGGTGTCTGAATCCAAATGGCAGTAGCGCAGTTAAACTCCCCACTGTCACATGTGACTACAGACCTGAAGGAGAATAGAGCATGGAAGAAGGGCCGAGAGTGGATCAGCAAAGACAGAAGGTCAGATCTGGGGGCGAGACTGGAAGGCGTGGTCTGTCGTCTGTTTGTGTTCACTCCTTCATGAGTTTCACGGTACAACCTGCAGTCAGGGAGGTAGACAGACTCCCCGTGTGCCCTTTCAGGTTCTTCTGACTGGTCTAAGTATTAAATTGACATCGGGTAGATTAACAGGAGAAAATCAGGCAAAAGTGTCACAGCATTTATACATGAGAGAGACCTGGGAAAACTGAGTTAGCCCATCAGAATGGCTGAAACCCTCACCATAAGTACCATCTTCGGCTAAAGACAAAAGAAGATGTGGATGTAATGGTTTGGCATTTCAAAGGGGCCGGAAGGCGATTCCGTGAAGATGGGAAAGCAAATGTTTGGTAAACAAAAGGGCCAGGCAGAGACCATGGGACACAGAGGAAATTTAAGGAGCAGACTTGGTTAGGTCCCCCCTTGTCTCCACACCTAGGTCATACTAGAGGTTATGATGATGCCCCCTTCCAGGAGCAAGTCCATGATGTACAGTCTAGCGGCAGCGAGGCGGGTGATTAAGGTTTCTTTCTGAGACTTTTGAGCCTTGACTGTTTTCAGCTCAAAGAAATCTGCATGCCACAGTGATATATTAGGCTGGCAAATTCTGTTCCCCTACACAGGTATTCTGATAGCTACTCCTCTGCCCTTATCACCATATTTGGCTTGAGAGTGCCATTTTCTATTTTCAGAAGTGACTCAGCTTCATTCTTGCCAGATCTTCACTGTTGACATTCTCATAAGTAGGGTTGCCATGTTTTGTTTTGTTTTTCAGAGAAGTTTTCTCTTTCTACTTTGCCTCCACTATTCATACCTTCAACAGCTAAGTCACAAATAGACCATTTTTTAGAGCTTTTATGTTGGGACCACACATTTTTTTTTTCCTAGCTGCCCCACTATGGCAATTTCACAATGCTCTAAATTTATAGGAAGGAAAGGGATTCCCCCTGGAAGCTCTTAAAGTTGTTTTTATTACTTTCCAGGGTCATGTATAGATGTGAGAGTTGGACTATAAAGAGAGCTGAGCACTGAAGAACTGATGCTTTTGAACTGTGGTGTTGGAGAAGACTCTTGAGAGCCCCTTGGACTGCAAGGAGACCCAACCAGTCCACCCTAAAGGAGATCAGTCCTGGGTGTTCTTTGGAAGGACTGAGGTTGAAGCTGAAACTCCAATACTTTGGCCACCTGATGTGAAGAGCTGACTCATTAGAAAAGACCCTGATGCTGGAAGAGATTGAGGGCAGGAGGAGAAGGGGACGACAGAGGATGCAATGGTTGGAAAGCATCACTGACTTGATGAACATGAGTTTGGGTGGACTCCAGGAGTTGGTGATGGGCAGGGAGGCCTGACATGCTGCAGTTCATGGGGTCACAAAGAGTCGGATACAACTGAGCCACTGAACTGAACTGAACAAAATGAGATTTTGCCAGTTTGGCATGATCAGTGGTCCCAAGAAAGTTCAAGGTAAACAGTTTTTTTTCAGTTAGGATGTAAAAAGTTTAGTTAATTCCCCATGATGCCTAATCCGTGAAAAGGGGGAACAGTTTACTAACCAATAGACTCTTATTTTCATCATTTATTAATCTACCATTTATTCAGAAAACACTGCAGTAAGATAGGAAGTAAATGAAACCATGCCCACAGGGCAGACGTGGGGGAACACTAATAATTGTCTGCAGCACTCCTAGACTTGCAGAGTGCAGTCATGCATTATGAATTAATAAAACAGAAGAGAAACTAGGCTAAGGCACAACATGAGTATAAAAAAGAGAGCATCTCGATTTAACGCCGTTTAATATAAATTGCACACATAAGTAATTTAAAATTAAGACAGCATAGAATATTCATGATAGTCTTTACATGAAAAAGTATCACAATCTGTTAATGTTGATTCCTATTGCAAATGACTGGAGTTCTAGCTTCAGTGTGATCCCTTCTAAAACTGTTTAGAAATCTGTCTGGTCCTACTTAAGAAAATGCTCCTTCCTTAATTCCTTCTCGGTTTTTGTCAGCATAAATTCATAATATAGATTTCAAGATAATTAATGTAAACAAAGCAAGAGATTATATAACTCTTTAATATAAATAGGACCCATGTTCATTACAATTGCTGTTTGAAGTTAGCATAAAAATCGGATTTGGTTACAGATTTCCTGACAAATTCTAAAATGTTAATTTAAAACTTTACCATTTTCAGAGTATTCTATAATCTAAAATGGCATTCTATTTTGGAAAGGATCTTTGTTTAGTATGTTAGGGTATTGAATCACTATCACAGTCACTGTTAAAAAACTGAAGAAAAATTAACCTTGATCCATACATGTTATATATCTACTTCAAAACTTATGGAACAGCTGGATTAGTCAAAATACCTGTGCTTTCATAGCTAGGCAAGGAGCTAATGTGGACATTATCAAGTAACTTGATATTATCATGATAACAGAAAAATAAATTTTAACACAAACTATTTTTAATGTGTGTAAAACATGTCTACTAATGCTTCAAAATATGACACTTATAGTCTAGTAACATATGTATTTCTTCTGTTTTCATTGTTTTCATGACATATTCTGGATATACATTATAATAGCTGAAAGAATTTCAGCCTACATATAAAATGGTGCACAGATTAGTCCAGCTTTCGAAGTAACAGAAGCACACAATTATATTTTCATTTTACCACTTACCAGCTTGGCTGTCTTCATCATATTTATAAATTTTTTCCTGCTTTCAAATCTAGAAATTTGATACAATACTTTATATAATAGATTTTTTGGTAGATATTGAATTAGTGAGAGTAAAGTATATAGGTAACTAGGAACTTGTTGAATGATATCTAAATACAAAATACAGGTAATGATTTATATGTCCAGAGTACGGTGAAGATTGGAGAAGGCAATGGCACCCCGCTCCAGTGTTCTTGCCTGGAAAATCCCACGGGCGGAGGAGCCTGGTAGGCTGCAGTCCATGGGGTCGCTAAGAGTCGGACATGACTGAGCGACTTCACTTTCCCTTTTCACTTTCATGCATTGGAGAAGGAAATGGCAACCCGCTCCAGTGTTCTTGCCTGGAGACTCTCAGGGACAGGGGAGCCTTGTGGGCTACCGTCTATGGGCTGGCACAGAGTCGGACACGACTGAAGCGATTTAGCAGCAGCAGCAGCAGCAATATGGTGAAGAAGGAGGGATTATGTAGGGGAAAATAGTAAAGGAGAAAGAAACGATAACAAAGAAATTCTCAATTGATTGTATTGCCTGAAAAAAGGTTCATAAAGTTCATGACAAAGCAAAATAACAATTTTTAAAGTAAATAACACTTGTAAACTTATTGTATAAAATCCACTGATATTAATGACTATATTTAAATCTCATGAATGGTTGTATAATTTTATAAAAAATATTTTACTTGTATGTCTTCTGTTATTCACATCAGTAATATTCTTTAAGTTTATAGTATGGAACTGTTAATAGCTATCAATGCTATTATCATTTTGATACTATTTTAAAGGTTGTGTTGCTGTTCAGTTGGTAAGTTGTGTCCAACTCTTTGCCACCTCATGGACCGCAGCACACCAGGCTTCCCTGTCCTTCACTATCTCCCAGACTTTGCTCCCATTGAGTTGGTGATGCTATCTAATGATCTGATCCTCTGTCCCCTTCTTTTGCTTTTGCCTTCAACCTTTCCTAGCCTCAGGGTCATTTCCAGTGAGTCAGCTCTTATTTTAAAGGTAATTGCTTTAATTTCATTTATTGTTTGTGGATTTCATATAGAAATAAGATTCATGTATCAATGTTACTTTATATACAGTAACCTTGCTAAACTTATTTATTAGATTAAGCAATTTTTTTGATATGTTAGAATCCTTTCCTGAAAATTATTTATGGCATCTGTAATGAAGTACAGCTTTATCCTTCTTTTCCAATCTCAAGACCATATGCATTTTTTTGTCTTCTGCTCTCTTAAAGTACCAGTGCAGTGTTGAACAGAAGTGGTTAGAGCAGACACCATTAACTGGTTTCTGATCACAAGGGATAAATTGTTTAATATTTCACATTTATGTGTAATATTTGCTGTAGGTTTCATACAGGTAACTCATTGGGAAGTGATTACGTTTTCCTGTTTCTAGTTTTCCATGCATCTTTGTTTATGTATTTGTGCTGAACTGTGGCAAAAACGTTCTTGGTATCTATTGAAAAGAGCATCTGAATCATCTCCTTTATTCTTTCTACATGGTGATTGTCTAATTTTTGGATATTAAAGCAAACTGCTATACTGCTTGCTCCCCAGTTACAGTGCATCTAGTCTTATATATTGTTAGACTTGATTTGGTAATATTTGTTAAGAATTCATGATGGATATCAGTCTGTAATTTCTATTTCTTGTGACAACATTTTCAGGCCCAATGACTCCTTGGGAAGTGTTCCTTCTTGTAGATTTTCTGAAACAACTCTGTGCTCTGCACCGAAGCCCATGTCTTTTATAAGCCTGAGGCTCTCATACAAGTCTTCAAATGGCAAGTTTGAAAAGAAAGTTCAGAGGGCAAAGTTCAAAGGGCAAAGGGCTGTCCTCAGCTGAGTCCCTCTCCAGGAACTTTCTCAGCTTGAAGGAACATTCATTCTCAAGGTCTTGATTAGTAAATGTCTCAGGCATCTGGGAGTTAGAGGAGTGAGTGATGCTGCAGACAAATACAGTGACAGGATGAAAGGGATTAATCTTCGTTTAAGGCCTGCAATTAAAGCCAGAAGTCTATCTTTCAGCATATTAGTGGTCCGGTATCTCCTCCAACCTTCCCTGGCAGCTCACAGGTAAAGAATCCACCTGCCAATGCAGGAGATGTGAGTTTGATCCTGAGGTGGAAAGATCCCCTGGAGGAGGGCATGGCAACCCACTCCAGTTTTCTTGCCTGGAGAATCCCATGGACAGAGGAGCCTGGTGGGTTACAGTCCAAGGAGTCACAAAGAGTTGGACATGACTGAGTGACCAACATTACTACTACTGTCCTACTTATACATCATATAGTAATAAAACCGTTACTTACATTGTCACCTGTAGATACACTGACATCAAACGACGAGCAAGAAATTCCTTTGGGTGACAAAATAGTTGCCGTGGTGGGACTCTTTAATAAAAACAAGAAATGTAATATGTTTAATTGTTTCCAGATGTACTAGAGAAACCAATGAAAAAATAAGAGCATCCATCAGCAATTCCACATCCAGGTAAGAGACCAGCAACTTCTACGGTTTCACTAAAAAGAAAACCTCATCTTCCCTATCCTTGTGGCCATGATTTGCATAAACATGATGCCAAATTGAATCTTACTGGTGGCTGAATTAAACAAAAACTTAATCCTCGACCTCACAGGATCTGTTGTGTTAGGACATAAGACTATTGATTTGGAAGGTGTGAGACCCTTAATATCAAGCAGGTAGGAGCTGGGTAGATTCTGTTGAATTAGGGAGCCTTTAAAGCCCCAGTGCTTCCAGTTCCCCTTTATCAACAGAAGAGACCACAGCCTTCTTTGGTTAAGGAAGCTGTCTAATCTTGCCTCAAGTTGCAGTCATCTCCCCTGCAGTAGGTGCTTCTTATAAAAAGCCTGAGCTTCCTCTGGACCTGTTCTGACAATTTCCCATTACTCCTAGTCCTATAAATAAATTTGTTTCCCAGTGTATCCCAGAGGGTCAATGTGAGATTCTATAATGTGAGAGTCTAACCAACTGTGAGAAACAACTGAAGGCCCATCTGCTGATTTATTGACAGAAAACTGGTTAAATCATTTGAAAGTAGATCCTAAGTGCATTGGATCAGTGTTATGGGAATGCAATGGTTTATCAAGAAGAAATTATCTCTATACGAGTTTCCTAAGCAGGGATTCTTTGTTCACTGTGTTTATTTACAAATCTGACTGTGGCTATGATGGTTGATTGTTCCATGGAATGAAATGTGAATTTAAAAATGGTCTACACTAAATTAAGTTAAGATGCCAGCCTTGGTTTATTGTAAAGAAAAGTGTCTGAAGATTTATGAAGATTAGAATGTTAAGGTAGACATATCTTGTAAGACTTACGGATGCCCTAAATTTGTCCCTTACTATTGTTCAGGTGACATTCCCTTCAGGAGAGCTGGAGAAATGCATTCTTAACAAGGGGCCCAGGGACCTTGAGAACCTCCAAGAGATGTGAAAGGATAATGACATCCAAGTAGTTTGCTGGAATTCTGCGAGAATGATAGAATTCTGGGGTTACAGTGACCAAGTGATGATATGTTATCACCCCTGGCAAGGTTGGCAGGGTTGCTCCAGTGGGAATCCGACTCAGAGCCATAAGAAGTGGGTCCATTGGACTGGTTGGACCTCCCAAGTATCCCTATCATGTGTCATCTCTGAACTGTTGAGGTAACAGCAATCTGGTTATTTTTCATCCATTTTGTAGATTTTCAAAGCATACATGCATGGCTTAACTATCAGAATCAAGGGGACTCTGTGCAGATTTCTGCAGCTCTTTGCAAATTCCAGCTGCTATGGTTCCTGAACTATGATCTCTGTCCCCCCAACTCAGGAAGAGGCTGTGTGCTCTGTTTCATGATAGCCCTCCTGGGACCATGATCTAGAGAGGCACTCCAGGCTAAAAGTCACAGCGATCAAAGAGATCACCACATTTCTTTTCCTTCTCTCAGGGAGTATAGTGTTATCCTCATAATGACTCAATGTCTTAAAGCTCTTGACTCATATCTGTCGAGTTTTTCAGCTGTTAATAGTGGGAAAAAAAATTCCTTCCCTAATGACATTTTCCTGACCATAAGCTGACCCTTGGTTCTAATACTTTTTCAAAATTCACCCTCTTTGCTAAGATTTATTGAGTCTTTCCCTATTAAGAACACATTTTATTTACTTAACTGAACACATTTTCTTTTGGTTCTTTGAATTTCTTTCAAATGTTGGTCTCCTTCGTCCCACATCCAGGCCATCTTGTGTTCACTTTTAATCAGCTGTTACTTTTACTGTCTATAGAGCAGGTTTTCCTCTTTCATGATTTGTCTAGTGCTTTTATTATTTATTTGCTTTTATCAGAAAATGGTCCTTTGTGAATGATGCATGATGAAGTGTTCGGATTCTGTAGTCTTTCTTAGAAGAGTGCTTTTTAAAGCACTCAATAGGTTTTTAGACTATTAGGAAAGGAACTGTAATCACTCCTCATTCTTCTGTGTATAATGCATTTTTAACATGTATGTGTGCTTGGTTGCTTCAGTCATGTCTGACTCTTTGTGACCCCATGGACTGTAGCCCACCAGGCTCCTTTGTCCATGGGGGTTTTCCAAGGAAAAATACTGGAGTAGCTTATCATTTCCCTCCCCATTTTAATGTGTATCCATACACCTTTAAATACCATATATTTTGTAACTATGTGTTTTATGGCATTTTTTGTTCTTAGTTTATTTTTAATATAGTAAATAATATTATTTAACATTAATAATTATTAAAAGGCTTTGATTTTATATATCTTATGTGATTAAAACATAATTCAAATCTATATTTACTATGCTTATCTTACCGAATAATATTTTAAAAGATAATAAAATTTCCCTAAATAGAATACTACTATTATCTCAAAATATTGAGATGAGAAATAGGATGATGTATGTATAAAATGTTGACCAAATTTGATTCCCTACCACTGAATCTTGTAGACAATCTTGTCTACAATGCGGGAGACCTGGGTTCGATCCCTGGGTCGGGAAGATCCCCTGGAGAAGGAAATGGCAATCCACTCCAGTACTATTGCCTGGAAAATCCCATGGACAGAGGAGCCTGGTAGGCTACAGCCCATGGGGTCGCAAAGAGTCAGACACGACTGAGCGACTTTACCTTTACCACTGAATCTTGAGACAATAGAAAATGAAGATAAACTGGGAAAATGGAGCTGTTTATTTGAATCCTGAACTTTGGCTCTAACCCTCACTGTCTCTTCTAATAGGCTTGTCTTCTCAGCTTAATTCCCATGGGTAGATTAAAAAAAACATTTGGAGAATATCTATATCTTATCCTTCCAAACTTGAGAAGGTACTCAAAGAGAAACCCACTTTTCTGGGAAGGCAAACTCGGACTTCCATGAACTGTGCACTTCAGGCTTTCTCTCTCTTGAATTGTACTTTTGTCTTCTAAGAAATATAAAGTGGGAGGTAGCTATGAGCTGTTTTAAAAATATTAGCCACATGGAAATCCTAAGAAGTAAGAAGTTACCTTTACCAAGAGAAAGCTTTATTTCTTTTGCTTCTGAAAGTGTTTCCCTATTACATTGATGAAATTATGTGTATGCTGCTGCTAAGTCGCTTCAGTCGTGTCCAACTCTGTGTGACCCCAGAGATGGCAGCCCACCAGGCTCCCCTGTCCCTGGGATTCTCCAGGCAAGAACACTGGAGTGGGTTGCCATTTCCTTCTCCAATGCATGAAAGTGAAAAGTGAAAGTGAAGTCACTCAGTCGTGTCCGACTCTTAGCGACCCCATGGACTGCAGCCTACCAGGCTCCTCCATCCATGGGATTTTCCAGGCAAGAGTACTGGAGTGGGGTATCATCGCCTTCTCTGAATTATGTGTATAGGATAACTTAAATTTGCCTGTGGCCCATATGTAAATTCTACATGAGGATCTTGACAGTCTTGAATTCATGTACTTGTTTGAACATGTAGGCATTTCAGAGCAGGGAGAGCTTATTAAGGTAAATTACATGCTTGGACTCCGGAATTAGAACTACAGTTTTTAAACTGTGCCTCATATATTCATATATCTCTTATTACTAATAATGATATTTTTTCACACTCAAGAATTCACACAGACTAAATGGAATTTATGGATCCATGTTGTGTAATAAAACAACATTTACTGTTCCATTCACATAAACAAAATCTGTATGTATCTATTTGAATTTGAGCTTCTATTTCTCATTCATCATAGTATGCCACGCAGTGGCTAAAGTCAGTTCTTTCAACAGTAGGGAATCAATGCATGTTTCTGATTTGAATAAAATATGCCATTACTACTAGAAAACAGATTAGAACTTCATTGACTAAAGAGAGTAAATTTTCTATATAAAGTGTCTACAAGTTTCCTCGAGAAAGAGTAAACTAAAATGACACACAAAAAAAGGATATTAGAAATTGATACTTGAAATTGATAACTAGATGAATTAAGTGATACTTTGTCTCTAGTCAATAGTCTCTCAAATTCTGTCTTAGGGACTTGGAGATATTGCTTTTATATTTAAAAGAGGTTAATTTGACAGTGTTATTTAGTTACTTCAGAGCTCCAGATCGTTGAACTAAAATTATGTTTCACAGTCTGAGGCTAAAGATTTTAAGAAGCTTCAGATACAGGTTCCATAACTATTGCATATGATTTGAGCAAGTAGAAATGGATACAAATGGAAGAAATTCATATACTGTCCTTGTTGGACATTGAGCAACAATATACTCTGAATAATACAGATACAAGCTTAATTTTTCTTTTTTCAAACTTCTATCCTTAGAGTTTCATCAATAGTGAAAGGAATCTTTTTTTTTTTTTTTCCTGAACCTGAAACTGTGGACTGTACTGTCCCACACTTGTTTACATATGCCCTTTTTCTTGTGAAAATCAAACATATAGAATGTCCTTTCTAGACTGCTTGTCCTGAAGCCATCCATTTGTAAGACCTGATAATAGAACATTTTCTGTACTTCACATCATATTCTTACATTCTTTTTTTTTTTTTTTAACCAATCCAAGTGTCTGTGACATTAAAACCTCTGCTGACTTTCAGACGAATCCAGCTCCTATTAGTGAATAGACCCTTTGATGCTCTTCTTTTGTGGTCTTTATTTCCAGACATTTCTCCTTTAAATAAGTCCAAAATCGATTCCATCTAGTAGATTGTGGCAAATCAACTTTAGTGAACGTGCTCTGAATCCTTACTTTCTTGGTTTAAAATTTATCTTCAACAGTTAGTCATTTTTACCTGGCAGCAAGTTATTTAAACTTTCTTAATCCAGACTCTTCCATTGGTAAAATGTTATTTAGGTTACGTGTTTATCGAATAATCCATAAGATAAGGTTCTAAGGCTGTTAAATTCATCTCTGGGACATGATGGCCACTCAAAACTCAAAAACTGATAGCGATCATAATCTTTAACAAAGAGACAGACAGTAAGTTATGTTGTTCTTGTTCAGTCGTCCAGTCGGGTCTGACTCTTTACAACCCAATGGACTGCTGCAGCCAGGCCTCCCTGTCCCTCACCATCTCCTGAAGTTTGCCAAGTTCATGTCCATTGCATGGGTGATGCTATCCAGCCATCTCGCCCTCTGATGCCCTCTTCTCCTTCTGCCCTCAATCTTTCAAATCATCAGGGACTTTTCCAGCGAGTCAGCTGTTTGCATCAGATGATCAAAATTGGCATCTGGCATCAGTCCTTCCAAAGAGTATTCAGGGTTGATTTCCCTTAAGATTGACTGGTTTGATCTCCTTGCTGTCCAAGGAACTCTCAGGAATCTCCTCCTGCCACAGTTCAAAGGCATCATTTCTTTGACATTCTTCCTTCTTTATGGTCCAGCTCTCACAACTGTGTCTGACCACTGGGAAGACCAGAGCTTTGTAGGTTCTTATCATCATATAAAGCAAGTGAATTTTCTAATGTTAAAAATAGCATCTATGAATTCTCTAGACCTTTTTGAAAATTATTGAAACCCTTCATTAAAAAGCATTTACATTTTACATAGGAGTGGAAAGGCTCACAGACACAATTATGGAAATTTGACATTGGCAATGACAGCCATTGTTTTTTTCTAACTGTCTTATTAGTCCAAATGTACTTGGTGAGTGGATAAAGGATAGAGGTTGTAAGCATGTTATGTGCTATTCTACATTTCCACCTCTCATAAGAGACATATTATATGAGAGGTAATATTCTCTAATGGCTAAATTTGCCCTCCAGCAACAAATAAGTCTACTTCATTATTTAAATGAAAGGTTTAAAAAAATTCTAATTTTTAGAAGCAGCATAATATTTGAATGAAATGAGAAATTTCTTCAAAGTATCTGGTGAAATTCAATGTTTGCAAATAAAACACCAGAAGTAACTGGTTTCCATGGATATTGCACATTCTTTAAAAATGGAACTTGCCAAATACTTGCAAATTGTATCTATAGCTTGGACATAAGTCATGTATCCAATTTCATAGGTAGGCTCTTCACTCAGATGTTCAGTAGACCTCACAAGAATTGTCTCATCTCATTCAGCGATGGTTCTCTGTGTCCAGTGCTCAAAGCCCATATCAAGAGATCACACTGAATGCTTGTCATTTTCACATTCCATCACCAAGTCAGTCATGCCTGCAAATCCCCCTGTTTTCACTGAGAGCAAAGCCACAGTCTATGCAGTGCTCCCTGCGTTCCTACAGAAATGTCCCAAATCCCGTGCATCTCTAACGTCTGCTCTCCCCGCTCAGACTCTGCAGCCACTCCATGCTTCCCCGTTATGCTTGGAATGACTGTTTTCCTGTTCCAAGAGTGAAATGAAAGCTCAGTCATCTTCTGTTGTCCTAATGGTCTGGGAGCGAGCGATGAGAATGGAGACCGAACAGAGACCTGGGGCAGTGGTCAGGGGACCTCCAGCCTCTGCACTGAAGTGCAGAGTCCACTCTGAGTCCAGCTTTTACCCCTGGTTGCAGACTACAAGACTTTCTTTGATTTCATCTTCCCCAAGACACTTCCCTGGTGGCTCAGAGGTTAAAGCATCTGCCTCTGATGCGGGAGACCCGGGTTCGATCCCTGGGTCGGGAAGATCCCCTGGAGAAGGAAATGGCAATCCACTCCAGTATTCTTGCCTGGAGAATCCCATGGGCGGAGAAGCCTAGTAGGTTACAGTCCATGGGGTCGCAAAGAGTCGGACACGACTGAGCGACTTCACCTTCACCTTCACCTTCAAGACACTATGCTGACACGGCCCAGATCTCCTTGCTATTTCCCCAGGCCGTTCCCCGTTGGCTCGTCTCGGGAGCAACTAGCAAGTGCACAGGCAGGGTCCATGCCTGACACCGACCTGGTGTTCCGAGACCCATGCTTTCATGATCCCTATCATACTTTCTTCTGGGTCTGGCCCTGGGGTTTGTAACAAGGAGATTATTCTTAAGAAAAACATGAAAGGTAATCATTAACACAGTTTCTTAATATATGCTATCTTTCCAGGTGCTATTTCTGTAGAATTTCTCAAGGCTGTGAAAGTACATTATTAGGACTTCCCACTACAATGTCAGACTCTTTATGACCCCATGGACTGTAACCAGCCAGGCTCCTCTGTCCAAGGAATCCTCCAGGCAAGAATACTGAAGTCATTCCCTTCTCCAGGGATTTTGAAGGTGAGTCTCCTGCATTACAGGCAGATTCTTTCCTGTCTGAGCCATCAGGCTCTGCATTTAATATATCTGCTGGATTCATTCTCCTATCAGATGTGTCCATGATGTCATGCCTCCTACTAGTCACTCTTTCTTCAGATTGTGTCAATTCAATGAGACCTTCCTGATCATCAATGAAAATCCCTACCCCCATGTGACATTCCTTCTCATCCTCCATATTCTCCTCTTATCACTTAACATCTAGCTTCTTTTAAAATTATGTGTTTATTGCATGTTTCTGTCATAATATTCATTCAAAGAGAATGAAAATTTTAGTGCATTTTATTGATAGCTATGTACACTGTACCTGGAAAAACAGAAGTTCAATAAATAGTTGTTAAATGAATAAATAGCAATCATTTGCCCACAGGAAGATACAGATGAATACAGAAGTTGCCGCAGTTATTTCTTTTGGAGAGCCCATGAAGGAAAGGTGATGTGTGATCTCGATGTTTTTGACTATGCTATACGAGTATTTCCTACAAATGGAAGCATGTAAGAGTGTGATTAAGGGCTCTCTCTCTTTCTCATTTGGCCTGGCAACTTCTACAACATGGTCTCACCTAAATGAAATAAGATGACTATGCAGGGCAGTAAAAATCATTTGTTTCGATGGAAAAGTTTCTTAACCATTCACTTTGTGTTGCTGATATCTGAATTGCCTGTGGAGGTTTTGGGGCCATCTCTTTCTCACAAATCTTTTAAGGCAATCATATTTTTATAGGCTTTATAAATCAGAAAAGACAGCTCCAGTAGCATTCATTAATGCAGTAGCTTACTCTGCCTCTGACTCTTCCTTCTCTTGAACAGAAAATTAGAGCAAATTGTCTCCTTCCATCCTGTCTCCCAACTTCCTCCCTCTTTCCCCTTTCTCACCCCCTTTCCCATTTTCCTTCTCCTCCTTTCCTGCACCCCCCTCTTCCTTCTCTCCTCTGATCTAACGATACTCCTTTGAAACATACTGCTTTTTCCCAAAGTACAAAAAAGGGAGAAAATAATTTAATGATGATTTCAATCTTCACACACTTTTATTGATCAGGGTATAGCAGGATTTTAAAAAATGTAATAGTTCAACTGAAGCTAAGATGATTTAGTGGTGACTAGATGGAGTTCTTGATCGGCAATAATCGGATCCTGAATCAGATATCAACAAAAGAGACCAGATGATAGTTCAGCACTGTGATTCAAGATGACATGTTGTTACACAAAAAGCTCAGCATGTAAAAACGAGATGCTACTCCTTTAAATAGGAAAGCAAATATGAGTCATGACTGCAAGCATCCCAAGTGCAGATCAGAAAGTACCCAGTACCTAATCGCCCTGTATTATTGTCACAATTTGAATGTTTTGCTTAAATGATGAATATTTTAATATTAACTATTATAAAAGGAATTTGTAACAGTTTATAATCCAGTATGTACTATTACTTTGGGATATATTTCTGCATTTATATTGAATTATAAACCATACATTTTCAAAACTTTGTTATGAAACCTGAATTAGATAACAGGGAGAAAATACCTAGATTCCAATTTTAGCTTAAAGCATATTATGCAAATATTAATAACTAATAAGGAACTCCCAATTACTAAAGCCAAAGCAAAATAAAACAAAAATTATTTGCATGAGGGATTAAGTTGTTTACCTACTTGGATGAAAGTATATGTTGCCTTTCTATTGGGCAAGCCACAAGAATCATAAACATTGTTGCTTAGTTGCTCAGTTGCGTATCACAAACAGTAAGCAACTTTATTTTCTCTCAGGGTGAAAATACTTTCCCATAATCCATTCATGAAAATATCTCTTTTATTTTAATGCTACTTAATCTTTTGGGTATCCACTGACTTGTTAGATGTAAAGTAAAAAACTTTTCTATTCTTGCTGGGTAGCACAGTAACTTCTTTCAGGATAATCCATCATAAAACCCAGATAATAAAATTATTAGAAACATTAGTAATAAGGTAAAACAATATAAACTGCGAATGGTTGGTTGCCATTCCCCAAAGAAATCATAATATTGCACATGGACTTACATAAAACTTAAAATGTTTCCCTTGCTGACCTGAAATTGTGTGTATGTATATGTACAGTTCATTTTTTCCTCTTGGGGATATAATTAAAAAGCCAACCCTGAAAGCATTTTTATCTGGTGTTTCACCTGCCATACCACAGTCTTTAGCAGCCAGCCAAAAATAAATAACCTACACCTTGTGTAATAGCTGTCACTAGACAGCGAAACAAAGTCACCATTCATCTTGCTCAGAGTCATTTTAGTCTTTAGCAGATGTGTTCGTTGAACAAATTTATTGGCCGTATGAATAAAGAGTAGCACTCCTCTGTTCAAGTCTGTTGGGAAGAATGTTATTCTACTGTAAATGGACATAAAATTCAACCTAATGAAGGCTTTACAAAGGCAAAAACCACAGTTTTTGAACTAAACTCTCTGAATATAGTTTGGATATTTGTTCTCTATTGTATATTTAATGAATATATTATATTCATGAGTACCTTCATCTGTAATAGTGTGGATAAAGGTCTACACTTCAGTTATAATTTTAATTATATAATTAATAATGTGATTTATTTTAGTCATGATTGCAAAAGTATCTATACATCCTGATACTGTGTTTGTTTTTCAGTTATCATAGTTTGTAAACACTGATGCACATTTACATGTGTATGACTTTCAAAGAGTTACAAACATCTCCTCTTTTAAATCCCTGAATGAAGATACATAATTAATTACACAGTTGTAATTGTGTTGAGATTGAAATTAACCATGCTCTATATTCATATATGATGTTCTGTAAAACAGAATAGTTATATCTAATTTAGCTATCTGGTTCTTTAAGGTTAAATGGGATATCCAGTGTGTACATTATGAAATACATGTCCTAAACATTTGACTATTTTGTCTTTGGTAATAAACCGAAGTTTTCTGTAAGCATGCCATTTTGATCAAAAACATTTATTAAGTACATTGAGCTACCTTGCTGTTGTTCAGTTGGTCAGCTGTATCTGACTCTATGCGACCCCATGGACTGCAACATGCCAGGTTTTCCTGTCCTTCACCAGAGCTTGTCAAACTCATGTCCATTGAGTTAGTGATGCCACCCAACCATTTTGTCCTCTGTCGTCCCCTTCTCCTCCTGCCTTCAATCTTTCCCAGAATCAGGGTCTTTTTTAATGAGTCAGCTCTTTGCATCAGGTGGCCAAAATTCACAGTTTCAGCTTCAACATTAGTCCCTTCAATGAATATTCAGAGCTGATTTCCTTTAGGATTGACTGGTTTGATCTTCTAGCAGTGCAAGGGACTCTCAAGAGTCTTCTCCAACACCACAGTTCAAAAGCATCAATTCTTCAGTGCTCAGCTTTCTTCACAGTCCAACTCCCACATCCATACATGACCACTGGAAAAACCATAGCCTTGACTAGACGGACCTTTGTTGGCAAAGTAATGTCTCTGCTTTTGAATATGCTATCTAGGTTGGTCACAACTTTCCTTCTAAGGAGTAAGCATCTTTTAATTTCATGGCTGCAAT
Organism: Cephalophus harveyi; assembly: GCA_006410635.1. Taxonomy (NCBI): domain Eukaryota; kingdom Metazoa; phylum Chordata; class Mammalia; order Artiodactyla; family Bovidae; genus Cephalophus; species Cephalophus harveyi. Next base: position 123,222 of record SJYT01019360.1, on the reverse strand, counting down.
CACCATCTGCAGTGATTTTGGATCCCCAAAAAATAAAGTCTGCCACTGCTTCCACTGTTTCCCCATCTGATTCCCATGAAGTGATGGGACCAGATGCCATGATCTTAGTTTTGTGAATGTTGAGTTTTAAGTCAACTTTTTCACTCTTCTTTTTCACTTTCTTCTGCCATAACGATGGTGCCATCTGCATATCTGAGGTTGTTCATATTCCTTTAGGCAATCTTGATTTGAGCTTGTGCTTCATCCTGCCTGGCATTTCTCATGATGTACTCTGCATAGAAGTTAAATAATCATGGTGGCAATATGCAGCCTTGACGTACTCCTTTCCCAATTTGGAACCAGTCCATTGTTCCATGTCTGGTTCTAACCATTACTTCTTGACCTGCTTACAGATTTCTCAGGAGGCAGGTCAGGTGGTCTGGTATTCCCATCTCTAAGAATTTTCCACAGTTTGTTGTGACCCACACAGTCAAAGGCTTTGGTGTCATCAAAAAAGCAAAAGTAGATGTATTTCTGGAACTTTCCTGCTTTTTTGATGATCCAACGGATGTTGACAATGGGATCTCTGGTTCCTCTGCCTTTTCTAAATCCAGCTTGAACATCTGGAAGTTCACAGTTCACATATTGTTGAAGCTTAGCTTGGAGAATTTTGAGCATTACTTTGCTAATGTGTGAGATGAATGCTTTTGTGCAGTGGTTTGAATATTCTTTGGCATTGACCTTCTTTGGGATTGGAATGAAAACTGACCCTTTCCAGTCCTGTGACCACTGCTGAGTTTTCAAATTTGCTGGCATATTGAGTGCAGCACCTTCACAGCATCATCTTTTAAGGCTTGAAATAGATCAGCTGGAATTTCATCACCTCCACTAGCTCTGTTCATAGTGATGCTTCTTAAGGCCCACTTGACTTCACACTCCAGGATGTCTGGTTCTAGGTTAGTGATCACACCATTGTGGCTTTCTGGGTCATGAAGTTCTTCTTTTCTTTAGTTCTTCTATGTATTCTTGCCGCCTCTTCTTAATTATCTTCTGCTTCTGTTAGGTCCATACCCTTTCTGTCTTTTATTGTGCCCATCTTTGCATGAAATATTCCCTTGGTATCTATAGTATCCCAGAAGTGATCTCTATTATTTCCCATTCTATTGTTTTCCTCTGTTTCTTTGCATTGTTCACCTAGGAAAGCTTTCTTATCTCTCCTTGCTATTGTTTGGATCTCTACATTTGGTTGGTTATCTTTCCTTTTCTCCTTTCTCTTTACTTCCTTTCTTAACTATATGTAAATATTTGTACTGAGCTTCATAGTTATATGTTAAGTGTCATGGAGAAGACTTAGACAAGGGCAGTTCTTAACCAGCTGAGGTCTATAATTTCCAAGAGTTGTAGGTGGGTTGACACAGAAATTATTGAAAGTCACTTGCAACTTTATTCTTTAAAGGTTAATTTCTTCTATTTTTGAATTTGTTTATAACTCAGGAAGCCAGGAGACTTTGTAATTTCTGTTTTTTTAATGCTTTTATAAAGACATATGATAGTGTGCCAAAGACATAAACTCAGATAGAGTATATCTGTAACATTTTAAATTGTATCCATAACACAATAATTGCATTTGTTTTACAAAACATAGGAAGCAGTTAAACAAGTAAAAACATCTAGTAAAAACCACAATGATAGGTCTTCCTAGGTAGCTCAGTGGTAAACAATCCACCTTCAGTGCAAGAGATATGGGTTTAATGCCCAGGTCAAGAAGATTCCCTGGAGAAGAAAACGGCAGCTCACTCCAGTATTCTACCCAGGAAATCCCATAGACAGAAGAGCCTGGAGGGTTACAGCCCATGGGGTCGCAAAAGAGATGGACACGAAAGAGTGACAAAACAACCACAATTATGTTACATGCCCTTATCTATAAAATATGTACAAGTGCACAGTCTGTTTAATTTTAGTATTAAAATATCAAATAAGAAATTCTAATTAATTTATATTGTGAGATATAAATATATATCTCTAATAAATATATATATATACACACATGTATACATATATAAGTTCAGTTCAGTCTCTCAGTCGTGTCCGACTCTTTGCGACCCCATGGACTGCAGCACACCAGGCTTCCCTGTCCATCACCAACTGCTGGAGGTTGCTCAAATTCATGTTCATTGAGTCAGTGATGCCATCCAACCATTTCATCCTCTGTCATCCCCTTCTCCTGCCTTCAATCTTTCTCAGCATCAGGGTCTTCTCCAGTAAATCAGTTCTTCTCATCAGGTGGCCAAAAGATTGGAGCTTCAGCTTCAGCATCAGTCCTTCCAATAAGTATTTAGGACTGATTTCCTTTAGGATTGACTGGTTTGTTCTCCTAGCAGTGCAAGGGAATTTTAAGAGTCTTCTCCAACACCACAGTTCAAAAGCATCAACTCTTCAGTGATCAACCTTCTTTGTGGTCCAACACTCACACTCATATGTGACTACTGGAAAAACCATACCTTTGACTATTGTTTTCACATACACACACACACACACATATATATGTTCTGTGAACAGGATTTTGGACCAAGTTTTTGAGTTTAAGGGCTAGAGATAATTGAAAGAAAATATTCTCCAGGTTTCTGTGATCATGAAGATTAAAGAAACTGGCAAAAATAGAAAATCATTTGATGTTCCAATATCTACTTCATTCTTTTATGATGGGTCAGTGGGTTTTGATTGCTCCTTGAAGAGCTGTGTAGGTGAAAGGAGTTACAGCACCTGTTAATTGAATGTTTTTGCCCAAGACAGTGAACTGAACTAAAAAGACCCCCAGCTTCTGACCTGGTTAAGACCACAAGATGTCTTAAACAGAGGACCGGGGAACCAGGGCCTTGACAACCAGACACTGATTTCGCAGTTACTTTCTCTCTGGCAGAGATATGAGTTGGACTGAGACGCCAGAACACTCTTGCAATATGGTTCTTGTCTTTAGCTCTACAGTTGCAATCCAGAAGTTAACACATAGTATGAGAAATATCTTTAACTCTGTGTTCAGATATTTTAGAAGGCATTACAAGGAGAGAGTTGTCTTGACTTTCTGAAAGATGTATGACTTGGACAGAAAAATAATGCAACTATTTTTCAGCTTGTAACAATGTAACCTGATTAAACATTACTTGGTATGTAGCTGGCTGCGTTTGGACTTTTGCATTTAATTTCTGACATTTCAAGAAAGGCCACAGAGTTTTTTTTTGATTAGGAAGATGCCTAAAAGTTTGTAAACAATTGAAGGTCTTTACAAGGACTTTGTGAATCACTTCAATTATCTATAATTTTTTATCTGTTGCTGATTATATCTGAGGCTAATTTGCATTTATCTACATTTGTCAACATTAAATTTCATTTGCCACATGTCAGCCTATTTAAGGAGCAAATTTGAAGCATATTAGAATGTAGTAGATGTAAATTGGAACACCACTATTTAATAACTCCTTCCTCCTAGTCTCTAAATTGAAAAAAACTCAACATATTAAAAAGAGGCTAAATGTCTAATTTCGTTAATTATGATAAAAAACTGGAGGAAAAAAATATATTTGACTGAAAAATATTACCAATTTATGCTTTTTAAAATATGGAGAAATATACCGTGTTCATGGATCAGAAGAATCCATATAGTGAAAATGAGTATACTACCTAAAGCAATTTATAGATTCAATGCAATCCCTATCAAGCTGCCAATGGTATTTTTCACAGAGCTAGAACAAATAATTTCACAATTTGTATGGGAATACAAAAAACCTTGAATAGCCAAAGCAATCTTGAGAAAGAAGAATGGAGCTGGAGGAATCAACCTGCCTGACTTCAGGCTCTACTACAAAGCCACAGTCATCAAGACAGTATGGTACTGGTACAAAGACAGAAATATAGATCAGTGGAACAAAACAGAAATCCTGGAGATAAATCCACACACCTATGGACACCTTATCTTTGACAAAGAAAGCAAGAATATACAATGGATTAAAGACAATCTCTTTAACAAGTGGTGCTGGGAAAACTGGTCAACCACTTGTAAAAGAATGCAACTAGAACACTTTCTAACACCATTCACAAAAATAAACTCAAAGTGGATTAAAGATCTAAACGTAAGACCAGAAACTATAAAACTCCTAGAGGAGAACATAGGCAAAACACTCTCCAACATACATCACAGCAGGATCCTCTATGACCCACCTCCCAGAATATTGGAAATAAAAGCAAAAATAAACAAATGGGATCTAATTAAACTTAAAAGCTTCTGAACTCAAAGGAAACTACAAATAAGGTAAAAAGATAGCTTTTGGAATGGGAGAAAATAATAGCAAATGAAGCAACTGACAAACAACTAATCTCAAAAATATACAAGCAACTCCTGCAGCCCAATTCCAGAAAAATAAACGACCCAATCAAAAATAAGCCAAAGAACTAAATAGACATTTCTGCAAAGAAGACATACAGATAACTAACAAACACATGAAAAGATGCTCAACATCACTCATTATTAGAGAAATGCAATTCAAAACCACAATGAGGTACCATTTCACGCCAGTCAGAATGGCTGTGATCCAAAAGTCTACAAGCAATAAATGCTGAGAGAGTGTGGAGAAAAGGGAACCCTCTTACACTGTTGGTGGGAATGCAAACTAGTACAGCCACTATGGAGAACAGTGTGGAGATTCCTTAAAAAACTGCAAATAGAACTGCCTTATGACCCAGCAATCCCACTGCTGGGCATACACACCAAGGAAACCAGAATTGAAAGAGACATGTGTACCCCAATGTTCATTGCAGCACTGTTTATAATAGCCAGGACATGGAAGCAACCTAGATGTCCATCAGCAGATGAATGGATAAGAAAGCTGTGGTACATATACACAATGGAGTGTTACTCAGCCATTAATAAGAATACATTTGAATCAGTTCTAATGAGGTGGATGAAACTGGAGCTTATTATACAGAGTGAAGTAAGCCAGAAAGAAAAACACCAATACCGTATACTAACACATATATATGGAATTTAGAAAGATGATAATGATAACCCTATATGTGAGACAGCAAAAGAGACACAGATGTATGGAACGGACATTTGGACTCTGTGGGATAGGGCGAGGATGGGATGATTTGGGAGAATGGCATTGAAACATGTATACTATCATGTAAGAAACGAATCACCAGTCTATGTTCGATACAGGATACAGGATGCTTGGGGCTGGTGCACAGGGATGATCCAGAGAGATGATATGGGATGGGAGGTGGGAGGGGGGTTCAGGATTGGGAACTCATATACACCCATGGCTGATTCATGTCAATGTATGTCAAAACCAATACAGTATTGTAAAGAAAAATAAAGTAAAATTAAAAATTAAAAAAATTAAAAATAAAATTTATTTAAATTATAATAAAGAGAAAATAATTTGCTATTAAAGAAAATATAAGCTATAATCATTGAGCAAATAGGTAAAAAATAATTTTAGTATATAAATTAGGAAATTTTGATTATATGCAGCTAAAATCTAAAAGGAATTAATATTTATGCAACTATTTCAGTATATGTACATTTTGAGGAGGAAGCTGTAGGCTTTTCAAATAACTGGAAAACATGCTAGTAACTTATGTTTATATGAATATCTTAATTGAGGTTTCAGACTATTTTAAAATTTAAAATACCAATAAAATCATTTGTCATTGTATTGCTATAGGAAAATACTGTATTGATAGAACGTCCTTGGGATGAGTCCAAGCTAATGCACATAAAAGACTAAGCGGGCCAGAAAAGTATGTCATCAATTTGGAAGAATTTCCAAATGACCAACATAAAAACTGCATGTACTCAATATGTATTTTCGAGGCCGTAGTTATAGTCCAATAAATATTAAATTCTGATGAGAAGTGAGTAGAAAGGACTGGTAAAAAAGGTATACATTCCCCCAAAGAATTTAGAGCTCTTGGAACGGGAACATATATTTCTACACCCATGTTCATATTAGCATTATTCACAGTAGCCAGAAGGCACAAGTAACTCAAGTGTTCTTCACTAGATAAATGGATAAACAAATGTGGGACACATGTACATGGAATATTATCCAGTCTTGAAAAGAAGATAATACTGACCTACATTACAGCATGGGTGAGACTTGAGGACATTATGCTACTTGAAACAAGCCATTACAAACAGCAAATACTGTAGAGTGCCATGCACATGAGATGCCACCTATAATCAGTTCATAGAGGTAGAAAGTAGGTGGGGCATGCCAGGGACTGTGGGGGGACAGGAATGGTGAATTATTATTAAGTGGGTCCAGAGTTATAATTTTGCAAGATGAAAAATATTCTGGATCCAGATAGTAGTAACGATTGCACAGCAATGTGAATGGACTTAATACTAGAACTGTACCCTTAAAAATGTTTAGATAGATACATTTCACATTATGCATGTTTTATCACATTATAAAAATATATAACCTGTATATATTTATGTAGCTTAACCATTTCATGTCATGTTAGCTCAATGTTTGACTCATTATATTGAACATGAGCTTCATATTTTATTGTTGTGGGTGTGGTTTAGTCTCTAAGTCATGTCCGATTCTTGCGACTGAATGGACTGTAGCCCACAGGTTCCTCTGACCTTGGGATTTTCCAGGCAAGACTGCTGGAGTGGGTTGCCACTTCCTTCTCTAGGGGATCTTCCAGAGCCAGGGATCGAACCTTGGTCTCCTGTGGTGCAGGTGGTCTCCTGCATTGCAGGTAGATCCTTTACTGACTGAGCCACCTCGGAATTACTCATATTATACAATTGCAGTTTAATCTGATAAAGCACAAAGAGCAACATACATAAATTAAAATTATCACCGTGCTGGTGCACGGGGATGATCCAGAGAGATGATGTGGGGTGGGAGGTGGGAGGGGGATTAGGGATTGGGAGCTAATATACACCCATGGTGGATTCATGTCAATGTATGGCAAAACCAATACGGTATTGTAAAGTAAAATAAAGTAAAAATAAAATTTAAAAAAAATTATCAAAGTTTAGTTTAATTGATTGTGAATGGAAAAAGAAACCATAATATAACAATTGTTAGAGGAAGGCATGATAATTGGTTGCCTTGAATTACTTTTTCACCCTTATTATTATTTAAATACTTATTAATGAACAGTTTTTAAATGAGTTGTTAAATTTGGAGAATACTATTGCAGCATGTACATTTTGAAATTCCTTACATTTCCTGAAATTCTGAGACATTTTTCTTTTTAGTTTTAAGAGATGTAAATTTTAAAAAGATAATCTTTGTAAAATGTCATTAATATTATAATCTTAACCTTTTTAAGGATTTTACAGTTTTTATATATTTATGTGTTCCTAATACATGTATTGGGCTTCCCAGGTAGCTCAGTGGTAATGAATGTGCCTGCCAATGCAGGAGACTCAAGTTTGATCCCTGGGTGCAGGAAGATCCCATGGAGGAGGGCATGGCTACCCACTCCAGTATTTTTGCCTGGGAAAAGCCATGAACAGAGGATCTTGGAGGGCTACAGTCCAGGGGGTTGCAAAGAATCAGACATGACTGAGCACGCATGCATGTAAACACCCACACTATATAAAATAATAATTTCAGAGTAAAAATAAACCTCTGGAATTAATTTTAAAGTTTAAAATTTCTTTTTTTATTCTTTTTGTACTTAGAAATCCCCCAGGGAAAATGCTACATTGTAAAGTGATTTGAACAAATTACTTTGTATGTGTGTTATGCACCAGTTTAATAAATGGATAGATTAATTTCTTTCAGTTTATCTTTTAACTATATGATATTGATTTCTTATTTGAGTTTGTAACAATGAATGGCACAAAACCTTGTATCAAAGAAGTAAAATCATACTAAATGGAAAACATTTGATAGATTTACTCTATTAAAATCTACTTAGGAAAATATATTTTCTAAGATATCAGCCACACTAAATGGAAAATAATGTTCCCATTTGTTTTATGACTTAGTTAATCCAAAGACATAAAAATGTATACAAAGGAGGAAAAAGAAAAAAAATAATTGGTCATTTAAGTTACTAGGTGATTAATATCCACTTGATAGATGGGATATATCCAAATAAGCTGTTGGCCAATGTTTCCCTTTGGGTGATATTTGTTGAGTGATATTTCAAATTGCAAAGTGACATTCAGTCACGGATTCTATTGAAATGCATTCGTAATACTTTGCACCTTCAAGGCAAAAACTTTTCATTTTGGAGCTTAAATGGTGCAATAATGTCTAACTTTCAGGAGTAAAGGAATCAATCAATCTGTTGGTTACATAGCAGAGGCACCCTGGAATTTATCTGACAAGCGAGGAGATCCCAGACATTTTTCCTGCTATTCCTCCACAGCTCTATTCAGACTTTTCAATAGAAAATCTGGCAAATACAGCAAAAGGAGGAAGAGAAAGAGTAAGAAAAAATACAAGTCAAAAGTTAAAAAATAAAAGGAACAATGATGGTGAACTCTCTGACCTTAAATAAAAAGGAAAAAATGTACAAAGTATGGGAATGAACAAAGCCTTGCTGGAATAAAGGAAATTTTTGGTTCACTGCCTGAGCAGTTTGCTTAACATACCATATTTAACTGGGAATACTTTTTGAGTGAGTTCTTTATTTCACTATAACTTTAAGTCCATAATCAATGTCACCAAATATCTTACAGAGTTTTCAAATCAGTTAGATAAACCCAAAGATTTTACTTGGGTACGTGATTATCTTGAGCATTTTGAGAATAAAATAAATCATAAGCTCCAATGACTTCATAAGATTGGAACTTTCATGATGGTTCACAAAGGAATACAATAAAAAAATTTGCTATCTCAATTAATCTTTATATAGACAATTCTACTTACTATTATGTTCTTTATTTTTAAAAGCATTTACTTTATCTTCTAAATTTAGTGAAAAAGCAGTTAACTTTTAAAGATCTAATATTAGCACTGTATGAGTTTGAGCAAACTCTGGGAGATAGTGAAGGACAGGAACTGTCTCTTATACACATCTAGATGTGTATAAGAGACAGGTATACCTGTATACAGTCTTATTATAGTAATTGTTTATTTGGTTAAGAAATATCTTCAATTTGTTATAAAGACCAAATAAATAAAGATCATGATATTTTTCAATTGAAATATTATATATATCTATATAAAAAGTACAAGTCTTAAGTCTAAATTTTTAGTTAAATTGTAATTATCTCCTCTGTCCATGGAATTCTCCAGTCAAGAATACTGGAGTGGGTAGGCATTCCCTTCTCCAGGGGATCTTCCCAACCCAGAGATCAGACCTGGATATATATTATTTTGTGTGTTGTGTGCTTGGTATCTCAGTCATGTCCAACTCTTTGCAACCCCATGGACTGTAGCCCACCAGGCTCCTCTGTCCATGGGAATTCTCTAGGCAAGAATACTGGAGTGGGTTGCAATGCCCTTATCCAGGGGTTGTTCCCAACCCAGGGATTGAACTCAGGTCTCCCGCATTGCAGGTGGATTCTTTACCATCTGAGCCACCAGGAAAGCCCTCATAGTGAGTTCAGTTCAGTTCAGTCGCTCAGTCGTGTCCGACTCTTTGTGACCCCATGAATCACAGCACACCAGGCCTCCCTGTTCATCACCATCTCCCGGAGTTCACTCAGACTCACGTCCATCAAGTCCGTGATGCCATCCAGCCATCTCATCCTCAGTCTTCCCCTTCTCCTCCTGCCCCCAATCCCTCCCAGCATCTTTTCCAATGAGTCAACCCTTCGCATGAGGTGGCCAAAGTACTGGAGTTTCAGCTTTAGCATCATTCCTTCCAAAGAAATTCCAGGGCTGATCTCCTTCAGAATGGACTGGTTGGACCTCCTTGCAGTCCAAGGGACTCTCAAGAGTCTTCTTCAACACCACAGTTCAAAAGCATCAATTCTTCAGCACTCAGCCTTCTTCACAGTCCCACTCTCACATCCATACATGACTACTGGAAAAACCATACCCTTGACTAGATGGACCTTAGTTGGCAAAGTAATGTCTCTGCTTTTGAATATGCTATCTAGGTTGGTCATAACTTTTCTTCCAAGGAGTAAGCGTCTTTTAATTTCATGGCTGCAGTCACCATAATGAGTTAGTTTTACTTTTTTTTTTTTTTCTTTGACTTCATATAAGTGAAAACTTGCTCAATATTATTTCTGTAAAATATATTCATATTGTTTGTGAGTATGTATTTCTTAAGTGCTATTAATAGCAAGACAAAATTTCTTCTGGTCTTTATATAAAGAGCTTTATTTAAATTATGAGGTATAATTTATATACACTTCATCGTACAGTTAGATAAGTATTGACATATGAGTATACTCATGAAACAGTCACCAAAATGAGATAATAATATATTGATCATCTCCCAAAGTTTGATTGATCAGGATTGTAACTGATGCTCCTGAATTATGAGAGTTCTGGGTTATGGAAATGTCCATGCTGTGTCTGGGGATCATATACTCCTGCAGGTCCTATCTATGGGTGTTTCGAGTGATACTTTGCCCAGTTCAGGTAGTTCCCTCCTGCAAGTGTGCTGATGAGTTCTCAACTGAGTACCCTGAGGAGACACTGTAGATCCTGCTATCTCTGGTCCGCTTGGCCCCCTGGTTTCTCCAGCATCATCTCCTGAAATCAGGGATACTCCAGGGCTCCGCCTGGTTTCCACAGCCCCTGCCACACACACAGCCAGGAAAATTCCCCGGCATAATCCACAGTAATCACAGAGCTCACCTCTTCTATTTCCCATCTCTTGGAGAGCATTTTTCTTTCTTAATTGATATTTCCTCTTTAGCTACTGATTCATAATTACCTCTTTCTTTTTCCAAATTCCCTTTTACAAAGTAACATAACACACGCAAACATGAACAGGAATGGACCCATTCCACTAGCAGCTGAAATTATCAGCTGAAAAATGTCACACATCTTTTGTGGGGGGCTATTGAAAATCTCATAAACAACCTTCTTTAGATGCTGGCTATTATTCCTGAACCCACTCTAACCACAGGGAAACTTCATTACATCCCTCAACCCCTCAAAGTAAAATGACATTTGTCTTTCTATTAGAGCTATCAGCTAGAATTTTTTTTTTTTTCAAATTCCTTCTTCCTGTACCTGGGTTGCTCACTAGTTTAGGTGTAAAATCCATCATATGTATATTTTCCCCTTTTGTTCTTCTTCCACTGCAGGATTCCAAGCACTTACCAAGTATGATGGGACCAGGGAAAGATGGGGTGCATGGTGGGCTCAGGCTTTCAGTATAACTCCATCAAGCCATGTTTTTATCATGGCTTTTGCTTCAAAGGCCTAGAGAGACATGTCTTGGCTGGAGTCTACAGATGACTGAGCCCAAAGGAAAATTAAAATTAATTAAAAAGCACACCAACAGGTCTTGACATCAAAGTAACAGCTTATTGTTAACAAAGAAAAATGCAACAGTTGCACGAATTGAAATTATTTACAAGAAACAATTCATTCATTTCTTTTGGTAAGCTAATAGGGAAAAAGTCAAAATCAAACATTATTTACTGATTTACTCTGAGATATCTCTAACTAGAATAATGAGAAATGCTCATTTCTCTTATGATCTGTAATGATCTGCATATTTGCTACTCTTAGACTGACCTGGTTTTACACTGCAAAGTCATGAGATGAGAAGAAAAGAAAAGAAAGTGAGTATTTATTGGCAGGCTAAAAATATTCAAAGTGCATTATTGACTTCAGATACATACATACTTAAATACTTTCACTGTAAGGGAAGTTTCAAGTTGGAACCTGAAAATCTCAAGCTCTGAAAGGCTAATACTTGTACTGCTGTGCCACATATTTGGGTTCCCAGATGGCACAGTCGTGAAGAATCCGCTTGACAAAGCAGGAGATACAAGAGACTCAAGTTTGATCTCAGGTTGAGAAGATCCCCTGGAGTAGGAAATGCCACCCCACTCCAGTATTTTTGCCTGGAAAACTCCATGGGCAGAGGGTCCTGGAGGGCTACAGTCAATAGGGAAGCACAGAATCGGACACAGCTGAAATGACTTAGCATGCATGCATTTGTGCCACACTACTTTGCCAACAAAGGTCCATCTAGTCAAAGATATGATTTTTCCAGTAGTCATGTATGGATGTGAGAGTTAGACTATAAAGAAAGCTGAGTGCCAAAGAATTGATGCTTTTGAACTGTGGGGCTGGAGAAGACTCTTGAGGGTCCCTTGGACTGCAAGGAGATTAAACTAGTTCATTCTAAAGGAGATCAGTCCTGTATATTCATTGGAAGGACTGATGCTGAAGCTGAAGCTCCTATACTTTGGCCACCTGATGTGAAGAACTGACTCATTAGAAGACACCCTGGTTCTGGGAAAGATTGAGGGCAAGAAGAAGAGGGTGACAGACGATGAGACGGTTGGTTGGCATTACCAACTCAATGGACAGGAGTTTGAGCAAGCTCTGGTAGATGGTGAAGGACAGGGAAGCCTGGTGTGCTGTAGTCCATGGGGTCGCAAAGAGCTGGACACAACTGAGTGACTGAACAACAACAAGAATGCGTACCCTTGCTATAGAAAGAAAGAAAGTGAAAATCACTCAGTTGTGTCCGACTGTTTACGACCCCCATGGACTATATAGTTCATGGAATTCTCCAGGCCAGAATACTAAAGTGGGTAGCCTTTCCCTTCTCCAGGGGATCTTCCCAAACCAGGGATCTAACCCAGGTCTCCCGTATTGCAGGCAGATTCTTTGCCAGCTGACCTACAAGGGAAGCCCAAGAATACTGGAGTGGTAGCCTATTCCTTCTCCAATGGATCTTCCTTACTCAAGAATCGAAGTGGGTCTCCTGCATTGCAGACGGATTCTTTGCCAACTGAGCTATGAGATTCTTGCTATAGAAGCTCAGATTAAAAAAAAAAAAACTTACTTGATGGGTTTTCATTTATTTCTACACCACACTCAAGAAGAGGAATGTGTAAAAAGGCCTGATACAAGGATGCTGGAATAATGGTGGACGTCTTAGACTTCTGAGTACCACACTGTCTAACAGACACTGTAAGTACCTTCCCCATAATGGATTTTTTATTTTTCATTTTCCTTAACTTGATGCTGGTCAGTAGTGTTTCTGAATGATGCATTCTGCCTGTAGAATTAACTGCAGAAGATGCCAATGATGTGTTGATCGTGCCACCCAAGGTGTGTGTAAGTGCTCTCCTTGATCTAAGATGAGGTGTGTGTGTGTGCTCAGTTGTGTCCCACTCTTTGTGACCTTGTGGACTGTTGTCTGTCAGGCTCCTCTGTCTCTGAAATTTTCCAGGCAAGAATACTGGAGCTATACTATTATATCTCTAAGCTCAGTACCCATTATATTTTACCCTGGGTCTCTTACCACATTGATTACCATACTTTTGTGCCTAGCAAGTAGTCTTTCCTCTGCATGTATTGTTTAACCAAATATCTATGCCAAATGTTTAACCAAATATGTTTAACCAAATATCTATGGCCTAATTGGGGATTAGGTCACCTGGTCTTAATTTTTCACTACATACTGAACTTAGACTAAGAGAGAATATATCTGTGAACTATAAGTTTATATATATATATATATTTTTTACTTTGAATAACCACACAATGATTATTTATATATAATATAGCCTTCACTCCTTAGAAGATAAGCTATGACAAACCTGGACACATATTAAAAGGCAGAGACATCACTTTGCTGACAAAGGTCTGTACAGTCAAAGCTATTGCTTTTCCAGTAGTCATGTACAGATGTGAGAGTTGGATCATAAAGAAGGCTGAGTGCCAAAGATTTGATGCTTTTTAACTGTGATGCTGGAGAAGACTCTTGAGAGCCCCTTGGACTGCAAGGAGATCAAATAAGTCAATCCTAAAGGAAATCAACCCTGACTATCCACTGGAAAGACTGATGCTGAAGCTGAAGCTCCAATACTTTGACCACCTTACATGAAGAGCTGACTCTTTGGGAAAGACCCTGATGCTGGGAAAGATTAAAGACAAGAAGAGAAGGGTGCGACAGAGAATAAGGTGGTTGATGGCATCGTCAACTGAAAGGACATGAGTTTGAGCAAACTCTGGGAGATAGTGAAGGACAGGAAAGGTTGGTGTGCTGCAGTCCATGGGATTGCAAAGAGTTGAACATGATTTAGCAACTGAACAACAACAATATAGCCTTCAAAGTAGAAAACTGAAGAAGAGTCTGAATCATTAATTTATTTGGTCCTTTCTAGGTCTCATCTACATCAATAGCATCATTATTCACAGAGGTACTCATTCTCTGTGACTCTTTATCTTGATACAAGTGAGTTAATGCTTATATAGCAAATCACTGAACAGTGGCTCTTTGACTGTAAGTCATCATGGTTTTTGAATGTACATGATTTAGCTACAGTACAAGTGCTCTGCCAAAGAGATGACTGTCATTGGGTCAATTTTACTTTCCAGGAGAGTCTGAAGGAAAAGTAAAAAGAATGAGAATATGTGTGTAGAAGGATAGATAAAAATCCAATTTTCACAAAGATAAAAGGTCTTAGGAACCATGTGTGACACAGAAGGTTGAGAAAGGCAGCAAGTTTTGTCACATGAAAAAAAGCACTGAGTGAAAAATATGACACAAAAACTTAATATCAAATCAACTGAATTATCTTTGACATTTTAGGTTGAATAATGAAAATTAGCACTAGTGATGCTTTTGTATGTCACTGCTGACATATGTTAGCTACTTTAATTACTGGATTTTTTCGGTCTTTATATGGTGAAACTATTGACGTAATCTATATATTTCTATATTATGAGGTATTTTCCCCTGATGAAGATATTTTCAAATGAATAATAGTAGGAAGCCAACGTTTCAAGAAAAAGTATTTCCATTTTTAATGTTATACATAAACTCTACCACTGTATCATTTTTAATTAATGAAATAAATCCCAATGCATGGAAGAAACAAAATTTAGCCTTGTTGATGACTGTAAATAAGCTGACAATTATTAACTGGGATAATATAATTCTCTATAATGAAAATCTTTTTGTAATTTTTACACATAGGTGTTTCCTTTTGGTAAATTAGATTTATGGCTTAACAGACATACTAAATATTGAGTTTTTGAGAGGTACTGTTGGGTTGCTAATATTCTTTACTCCAAATACTTAAGCAAATTATATTCCCACCATGTTTCTGTTCATCTACTTTTCAATTATTAATGGATGTTGTAATTTTTCCATTTTTACTTTTTACCTTTTTGTACAAAAACTTTTTATTAAATGTTACATTTACTTAATATTTTCATTATAAATGAGGCTGGGTTTTTTTGTTTGCTTTTGTCTTGTCATTTACACTTGCATTTCTTCTTTGTGAATGACCATGTCATCTAGTCATTTTCCTGTGAAGACTTTATCTTTTCTGATTAGGATTTAAGAGATTTTAAAAATGTTTCCAGGATACATTATGCTTACCTATCATCTTCCTTTTACTATTTCCAAATAGTTTTCTTTCTTAATATTTCAATGTGGATGTTATAAAGCAACAGATATATGTACATTTAAACTGTATATGCAGTGAAATCTGTCAATCATTGCATACTGTATGGGGTTCTTGATGGTGTTGTGATTTGTTTTGTTTTGCATTTGATGCTATGTTTGCAAAGTCCAAATATATGGAGAATGTATTATCATTCTTCCTACCTTTGACCTACATGTTCATATGCCAAGGTTATATCTTCACCTGCATAATGACAATAGCAGAAGCTTCTTATCACCTTGTTGTTTAGATTGCAAGTTAACTGCATTTATCCCCTATTTCCATGAATTTCTGACAATTATAAAGGCACTAATTGACCCCTCCAGGGATGTATGCACATTTATGACCAATTACAATTGCATAAAGGATTGATTTCAGTGAGTCAAAAATAGAGACTGTAGCCATCCCTATATCAAGGAGAGCAGGTCTCTGGTTGGCAATTTCAGCCAGAGAATCAACAAAGAGCTGTGCCCGAATGAACAATAACAAATGAAACAAGCAAAGAAGCAAAACAGTTGCTGGGCCAAATAAAAATACAAAGTGTGAGTTATACCTATCCACTTTTCCATTCCTCCTGCCACTACCATAATGTAGTCTTTTATCATTTTTTTACTTGAATTGCTTTGGCAGCAGGCTAACTGATCTTATTGCCTCCCATCCTTTCTTTCTAATTTATTTAACACCCTAGTGCCAGCATGATATTTCTAAGAGCACAGATCTAATAATGTTTTGTGTACTCAGTCACTAAGTTGTGTTACCCCATGGGCTACAGCCCACCAGGCTCCTCTGTCCATGGGATTTTCCAGGCAAGTATACTAGAGTGGGTTGTCACTTCCTTCTCCAGTAATATTGCTTACATGGTCAAAATTATGATTTAATGCTCCACCATTATTTTTAGATGGACAGACTTTATTTTCTTGGGCTCCAAAATCACTGCAGATGGTGACTGCAGCCTTAAAATCAAAAGACACTTGCTCCTAGGAAGAAAAGCTATGACCAGCCTAGACAGCATATTAAAAAGCAGAGACATTACTTTACCAACAAAGGTCCATCTAGTCAAAGCTATGGTTTTTACAGTAGTCATGTATGGATATAAGAGTTGGACTATAAAGAAAGTTGAGCACCGAAGAATTGCTGCTTTTAAACTGTGGTGTTGGAGAAGACTCTTGAGAGTCCCTTGGGATGCAAGATCAAATGAGTCAATCCTAAAGGAAATCAGTCCTGAATATTCATTGGAAAGACTGATGCTGAACCTGAAACTCCAATACTTTGGCCACCTGATGCGAAAAACTGACTCATTTGAAAAGACCCTGATGCTGGGAAAGATTGAAGGTAGGAGGAGAAGGGGACGACAGAGGATGAGATAGTTGGATGGAATCACTGACTCAATGGACATGAGTTTGAGCAAGCTCCAGAAGTTGGTGATGGACAGGGAAGCCTTCCCTGGTGGCTCAAACGGTAAAGTGTCTGCCTACAATGCAGGAGACCCCGGTTCGATCCCTGGGTCAGGAAGATCCCCTGGAGAAGGAAATGGCAACCCACTCCAGTATTCTTGCCTGGAAAATCCCATGGACAGAGGAGCCTGGTTGGCTTGAAGCCTTCCCTGGTGGCTCAAACGGTAAAGTGTCTGCCTACAATGCAGGAGACCCCGGTTCGATCCCTGGGTCAGGAAGATCCCCTGGAGAAGGAAATGGCAACCCACTCCAGTATTCTTGCCTGGAAAATCCCATGGACAGAGGAGCCTGGTTGGCTACTGTTCATGGGGTTGCAAGGAGTCGGACACGACTGAGCGGCTTCATTACTACTAGGGAAACCTTGCATGCTGCAGTCCATGGGCTCGCAAAGAGTCAGACACGACCGAGCAACTGAGCTGAACTGATTGTTTTTAGGATAACATGTTAGTTATTTTTTTAAGCTGGAGTTAAAGGCCAGTTTTGAGCTCCGTTGAATGTGTTTTTCACCTCTCTTGTACCACATCTCAGAATCTAAGTATATCACAATTGCTGGATTTATTTTTTCAGGCCCAAATGCTTCTGCTTTATTGGCATTTAAACATAATTCTACACAGAAATGTACTTTAAATGCAATTTATCTTTTTTGCCACAACATCCTATGTTGACCTTAAGTAGAACATTTCTGACCTAAGTTTGTGTTGTCAATTAGGCAAATATTTAACTTTTGCTATCAATATTGTTTGGAATATTGAAATAAATCAAATATGGTTGCTTAGTAATCATTAAAATGTTTTTCTCAACTCAAAATTACATGAGTATCTGTGCATATATTCTTTGAAGATATTTTCCATACATTATCATACATGATCACTTATTGATATCTTGAGTTTGTTTTGTAGTAATGACTAAATCCATAAAATTTTAAAAAATAGAGTTTCATCTTTCTCCTATTTCTTAATTAGCATGCTTCCCATGTCTTACTGTTAAGCTTTTCTGCATTTTTGTCTACACTTTTTGCTGTGCTAAGAAAGTATTCCTCTTTTCATATTTCAGTTGACTATTTCATCAGGGAAGCCTATTCAGCATCAGTAAAAATTTTTCATTCTTATCTTGACCAGTTAATATTGTGAAATATATATAGCTAATTTTCTAGTCCTGAATAATTCCTACTTTGCCAAAATAAATCCTATTTGTTTGAGTGTATTATTCATGTGTTGTTTTATTTGATTCTCTGTGTTGTTTTATTTATGACTTTGAATCAATATTTATAAGCAAGACATCCATGTGCCATCCTTGTCAGCCTAGCACTGTTTTGTAAATATATTGAGAAGTTATCTTTTATCCTGGTGAGCTGCCAAAAGGTATAAAAAAGAGGATGAATTATCTATTCCAGTAAATTTACAAGAATTCACCCATAAAACCATCTGGATATGGACAGTCAATGGGGAGAAGCTGTTTGAAAGAGCTTTAATTTTTTTTCCACATATTTTTATATGCTTATATTTTGCAATTTCCACAATCATTTTCTTCTAACCTCCTGTTTTTTTGTTTTCTGTGCATTTATTGCACAACTAATATGGTACTATCCATTTTTGATTAGTGGATTTTTTTTAATTTTTTAAATTAATAATCTCAGTTCGGTTCAGTTCAGTTGTTCATTTGTCTCTAACTTTTTACGACCCCATGGACTGCAGCACGCCAGGGCTCCCTGTCCATCACCAACTGCCAGAGCCTACCCAAACTCAGGTCCATCGAGTCGGTGATGCCATCCAGCCATCTCATCCTCTGTCGTCCCCTTCTCCTCCTGCCCCCAATCCCTCCCAGCATCAGGGTCTTTTCCAATGAGTCAACTCTTCACATGAGGTGGCCAAAGTACTGGAGTTTCAGCTTTAGCATCATTCCTTCCAAAGAACACCCAGGGCTGATCTCCTTCAGGATGGACTGGTTGCATCTCCTTGCAGTCCAAGGGTCTCTCAAGAGTCTTCTCCAGCACCACAGTTCAAAAGCATCAATTCTTCAGTGCTCAGCTTTCTTTATAGTCCAACTCTCACATCCATCCACTGGAAAAACCATAGTTTTGACAAATGGACTTTTGTTGATAAAGTAATGTCTCTGCTTTTTAATATGCTGTCTAGTTTGGTCATAGCTTTCTTCCAAGGAGCAAGCATCTTTTAATTTCATGGCTGCAATCACCATCTGCAGTTATCTTGGAGCCCCCCAAAATAAAGTCTTTCCATGTTTCCACTGTTTCCCCATCTCTTCGCCATGAAGTGATGGGACCAGACGCCATGATCTTAGTTTTCTGAATGTTGAGCTTTAAGCCAACTTCTTCACTCTCCTCTTTCACTTTCATCAAGAGGCTCTTTAGTTCTTCTTTACTTTCTGCCATAAAGGTCATGTCATCTGCATATCTGAGGTTATTGATATTTCTCCTAGCAACCTTGATTCCAGGTTGTTCTTCATCCATTCCAGCGTTTCTCAAGATGTACTCTACATATAAGTTAAATAAGCAGGGTGACAATATACAGCCTTGATGTTTTCCTTTCCCAATTTGGAACCAGTCTGTTGTTCCATGCCCAATTCTAACTGTTGCTTCTTTACTTGCATACGGATTTCCCAGGAGATAGGCCAGGTGGTGTGGTATTCCCATCTCTAAGAATTTTCCACAGTTTGTTGTAAGCATGATGTAAAGCCATAAAATTATCAACAGAGCAATCAATGACTCCATGTACTAAGTTGCTTTAGTCGCATCCAACTCTTCTTGACCCTATGGGCTGTAGACTCCTAGGCTCCTCTGTCTGTGGAATTCTCCAGGCAAAAATATTAGAGTTTCTTGTCATTTCCCTCTCCACGGCATCTTCCTCACCCAGGGATTGAACCTGTGTCTACTGTGGCTTCTGCACTGGCAGGCAGATTCTTTACCACTGAACCACTGGGGAAGCCACTACACCTCCTGTGTATTGCCATTGTAATATTCTACCTGAGAATGTGCCCTGTTTATCAATAAGATTTGAGAAAAGTAATGCACTGGTTGATCTACTACAACAAAATGGCATAAAACTGATTATCTGTCCCCAAATAAATGGATTAAGATGTGATGAGTATGTTTACATATGTATTGTTGTTGTTCATTTGGCCATCATGTCTGACTCTTTGCAACCCCATGGAATGCAGCACGCCAGGCCTCCCTGTCCCTCACCGTCTCCTGAAGTTTTCCCAAGCTCCTGTCCATTGCATTGGTGATATCATCCAGCTGTCTCATCCTCTGATGCCCTCTTTTCCTTCTGCCCTCAATCTTTCCCAATATCAAAGACTTTTCCAATGAGTCGGCTGTTTGCATTAGAAGACCAAAATATTGGAACTTCAGCTTTAGCATCAGTCCCTCCAATGAGTATTCATTGTTCATTTTCCTTATGATTGACTGGTTTGATCTCCTTGCTGTCCAAGGGACTTTCAGGAGTCTTCTCCAGCACCACAGTTTGAAGGCATCAATTCTTTAGCATTCTGCCTTCTTTACAGTTCAGCTCTCAAAATCTTGCATGACCACTTACACACAATGGAATACCTCTCAGCTATAAGAAATGAAATCTTGCCATTTGCAACAGCATGGGTGGACCTGGGAGATATTATTTTAACTGAAATAACTCACACAGAGAAAGAGAAATATATGTGTTTAGTTATACAGGGAATCATAAAATACACTAATATATCAAAGTGGAAAAATACTCACAGATCAGAGAAAAAATTAGTGATTGTCAGAGAGGAGAGGGTCAGGAGATGGTGATATAAGTGAAAGGGACTAAGAGGTACAAGTCTCCAGTTATTAAATAAATATTTCATTGGGATATAATATATAGCACAGGGAATATAGTTAATAATAGTGTTATAACTTTATATGGTGTGTAATTACAAAAATATTCAAATCATTTTGCATACTGGAACTAATATATTGTATGTCAACTATACATCAATAAACTAAACTAAAATAATTGGTTTTATTTGGTGCATTTAAGCTGGAGGAAGGTATGATGATGATGAAAGTCACTCAGTTGTGTCTGACTCTTTGTGACCCCATGGACTATATAGTCCATGGAATTCTCCAGGCCAGGATACTGAAGTGGGTAGCCTTTCCCTTCTCCAGGGGATCTTCCCAACCCAGGGATTTAATTACAAAAATATTCAAATCATTTTGCATACTGGAACTAATATATTGTATGTCAACTATACATCAATAAACTAAACTAAAATAATTGGTTTTATTTGGTGCATTTAAGCTGGAGGAAGGTATGATGATGATGAAAGTCACTCAGTTGTGTCTGACTCTTTGTGACCCCATGGACTATATAGTCCATGGAATTCTCCAGGCCAGGATACTGAAGTGGGTAGCCTTTCCCTTCTCCAGGGGATCTTCCCAACCCAGGGATCAAACCCAGGTCCCCCACATTGCAGGGAGATTCTTTACCAGCTGAGCCACAAGGGAAGCCCAAGAATACTGGAGTAGTTAGCCTATCCCTTCTTCAGCAGATCTTCCCAACCCAGGAATCGAACCAGGGTCTCCTGCATTGCAAGTGGATTCTTTACCAACTGAACTATGGGAGAAGCCCTGGAGGAAGGTAGGATGGAGTC
The DNA here is from genome assembly GCA_006410635.1 of Cephalophus harveyi. Lineage (NCBI taxonomy): Eukaryota > Metazoa > Chordata > Mammalia > Artiodactyla > Bovidae > Cephalophus > Cephalophus harveyi. Next base: position 101,583 of record SJYT01019360.1, on the reverse strand, counting down.
AAATGCTTGAAGGTATAATTTGAAAATCTAGAGCTGGAGTATTAATGGGTGATGATCTATTTAAATGGTATGATTATGGAGGCTGGAGGTTAAGAAATCTAGTATGTGCAGTGAGTAGGAAGTGTTCAAATAGCAGAGGCCCCTCATTGGATGGGTCATTTCTATTGATACTCAGGTTTCAGTATGTGAAGTTGATATGTAAATAATCAGGGACATTTACTCAAGGATCCATTAGTTTGCTTTTCTACTTATTGAAAATTTTAAACTGATTTTCTCACTGAGGATTGTGTGCGGATTGTTTCTTTCCCTTCCATGTTTTCCCCACCTAGTCTTTCTGCTTACTCAACACCCCATCACTGGAGAAACTTTCCTGACCACTGTCCTTCATACCCTGCCCTCCACACAGTGTCCTAGAGTCATCCCCTCCCCCCTGCCCCCCCCCCCTAAGAGACAGCCACACACACCTGGCTGGCTCTGTATTCACTTGTCTTTACGTCACTTGATGGTTAGAACACAGTTCTGTGAAGGCAGAAACTTTGTTTCCCATAATCCTCAGTTTGCAATCCTGAGTGTCCTGTAGGGTGACTGACACTCAGTTAGCCCTCAGTAAATTATTAGTTTTTCATAGTGTTCATGGGGTTCTCAAGGCAAGAATACTGAAATGGTTTGCCATTCCCTTCCCCAGTGGACCACCTTTTGTTAGAACTCTCCACCATGACCTTGCTCGTAGTTTCATTGAGTTAGACAAGGCTGTGATCTTTGTGATGAGATTGGTTAGTTTCCTGTGACTGTGGTTTTCATTCTGTCTGCCCTCTGATGGATTAGGATAAGAGGCTTATGGAAGCTTCCTGATGGGAGAGACTGACTGAGGGGGAAAACTGGGTCTTGTTCTGATGAGCAGGGCCATGCTCAGTAAATCTTTAGTCCAATTTTCTGTTGATGGGTGGGGCTGTGTTCCCTTCCTGTTATTTACCTGGAGCCAAACTATGGTGGAGGTAATGAAGATAATGGTGACGTCCCTCAAAAGGTCCCAGGCACACACTGCTACAGTCAGTGTCCCCAACCCTGTAGCAGGCCACCACCGGCCCACACCTCCACTGGAGACTCCTGGACACCCACAGGCAAGTCCGGGGTGGTCTCCTGTGGGGTCACTGCTCCTTCCTCCTGGTCCTGGTGCACACAAGGTTCTGTGCCCTCTGAGAGTCTGTTTCCCAGTCTTGTGTAAGTTCTGGCGGCTCTATGGTGGGGTTAATGGTGACTTCCTCCAAGAGGGCTTATGCCACACCCGGGTCTGCTGCACCCTGAGCCCCCGCCCCCGCGGCAGGCCACTGGTGACCCGCGCCTCCACAGGAGACACTCAGACACAGTTCCGTCTCAGTCTCTGTGGGGCCTCTGGGTCCTGGTGTGCACAAGGTTTGTTTGAGCCCTCTGAGCGCCTCTGGTGGGTATGGGATTTGATTCTAAATGTGATTTTGCCCCCACCTACGGTCTTGCTGGGGCTTCTCCCTTGGACATGGGGTATCTCCTCACAGCCACTCAGCGCCACACAGCCACCCAGAGATCAAATTGCCAACATCTGTTGGATCATTGAAAAAGCAAGAGAGTTCCAGGAAAATATCTATCTCTGCTTTATTGATTATGCCAAAGCCTTTGTGTGGATCACAATGAAAATTCAACTATTTGAAAAGCCCCTGATGCTGGGAAAGATTGATGGTGGGAGGAGAAGGGGACGACAGAGGATGAGATGATTGGATGGCATCACCGATGTGATGGACATGTGTTTGAGTAGGCCCTAGGAGTTGGTGACTCACAGGGAAGCCTGATGTGCTGCAGTCCATGGGGTCACAGAGTCAGGCATGACTGAGCAACTGAACTGAACTGAACTGAACTGAAATTACATCATGATCGCAAAGTCCATAGGGCTCTTCTGCCTTTACTGCATGGCCACCATAAAGTAAAAACTGATGTTTCAAAATGGATACTCAACCCTCTTTGCTGCTGCTGCTGCTAAGTCACTTCAGTCGTGGCCAACCCTGTGCGACCCCACAGACGGCAGCCCACCAGGCTCCCCCATCCCTGGGATTCTCCAGACAAGAACACTGGAGTGGGTTACCATTTCCTTCTCCAATGCATGAAAGTGAAAAGTGAAAGTGAAGTCGCTCAGTTGTGTCCAACTCTTAGTGACCCCATGGACTGCAGCCTACCAGGGTCCTCTGCCCATGGGATTTTCCAGGCAAGAGTACTGGAGTGGGTTGCCAATTTCATATTAATTCTCATAACACCTGTTATTTTAAACACCCTTAGAAGTGAGAATTCTAAAAGAAGACTGTTTTGACATTCAAGTTTATGGTAAAATACAGCTTTTGGTTACCATGCTTTTTTTTCCCCTTCTTAAAACTAACTTACATGTATTGAAGATGTTTATGTTAGGGTCTCTGCAGGCTTTTAAATTTTTTGAAACACTTCAAATTCATTTTGGACTAAATTTATCTATATTCAGTGTTCTGTGTTTTTTTTTTTTTCTTTTTGTAATTGATGCATATTAGAAGAACATCTTAATAGAATAATTTTAGGAAGACAGGAGGAGTTGTCTACTCACTTTAGGAGGATCAACTATTCTTCAATATAAAATAAACTTAAAACCCAATTCAGAACATGCTGAAACATCTTTGTGTTCTTGGAACTTAGGGCAAATTATATTTAGTGTGACTTTCAGGGTTCGTGTGTCATAAGCAATAACTTACTAATCAAGTCAACAGAATTTTATATTCATTGATTAGTGAATTAGGTGGGCAGTCATTAAATGTGAACACGTTTTTCCACTTCTAATGAAACAGAAAAAGCCGTTGGAATCCAATGTAGCAGTCGCTGGGGGAAGGGAAGAGCAGATGCAAGCAATGATTTTACCCAGCTATTCATGCCTATCCAATGCTAGCTGCACCTCCATTCACTCGATGGAGTTGTTGGTTGTTACTTTTGTACCTAGATGGAAGGAGGGTACCAGGCAATCTTGGAGCAGTATCCTGGGAACAGAAACGGGGCCCAACAGCAGATGGAGGCAGCCAACACCTGTCACACTGGATGTCATCAGCCCCAGAATTTTAACAAAGAATTCTTTCTGACTAATTTCTTTTCTAGAGAGACTCTTATTAATTACTGTTTCTCTGTCTTGCAATGAAGTACAAGTGTTTAAAGATGGCCTTGAGAAGTGTTCACAGTTAATTAAAGTATACTTTGCACCTAAGCAGGGTTTTTTCCCCCTACCTGCTCAAGGCCAGATGTTGTTATGAAAGATACTCATATGAGAAACCCTGGTTAAGGTTCAATATCTATGGGATCTATTTTCCCCATTTGCATTAAGAGAAAATTGTTTTTTTTTTTTTTTAATAAAATAGAGTTAAAGTTGAATGGATATCTTTATATTTTGAGGAACCTTTAAGTATTTGTGTCTAAGTTAAGAAAAGCGCTGCTTTTAAGAGTAGAATTGCATTTATGATATTTGCGAATCCGATTTGCATTTTGTCCAGGTGATTCTGTTTGTCAGCCTTACTTTCCATGAAGAGGGCAAGTATCTTATGTTTCTACTTTCATATATTTTATAGATAAGACTGTTAAGGGGAACAAAGTATATTTGCACAAAAATGTGCTTGTGTAACATAAGCTTTCCAGTATATCAGTATTTTTCTATCAAATTGAAAGTGAAATAGGCAATTCAGTACTGTTTAGCCTTTATTGCTCCCTGAAATCTTCTTCCACATTTTTGCCAAATACATTTTCTTGCCATATTTTTCAATGTATGCTTGGACTAAAGAACCTGGAAGTTAATAGAGATCAGTAGACTATTTCTGATGTCCTTGATTGGGAATATTCTTGTGTGACTCAGTGAAGTTCACTTGTAGCTCAGAATTTACTTATAGACATACATTGTAAGCAGAGGGCTTTGTCATGGCCTAGGGAAGATTGTCACATCAAGGGGATTTGGGATAATTTACTCAAGCCGTGATGAGACCTCGAGGCTTGGCTTTGGTTTTAAGGAGAGTAGGAAGGAGACAGACAGGAGTGGACTTGAAACTGATCCAACTGATGGACGGGGTGAGTGGTCTGTAGTAATGATCTTCTTTGTGTTGGGTGATGGACAGGATGGAAATAGTAATAAAGAAATACATGCTGAGAGGGGAAGGTGTGTTGCAGAGATGATGTGGAAAAGATGAGTTGATCTTGGAAGAGTCCAGTCACTATGGGGACAGATTCAGTTTTCTATGCTGAGTAAACCACCAAGTAACTCAACCAAGAATTGGTATTTTGTGTGATAAGGTTTCTGTTGTTTTTGTTTAGTCGCTAAGCCGTGTCTGACTCTTTGCGACTCCATGTACTGTAGCCCACCAGGCTCCTCTGTCCATAGGATTTTCCCAGGCAAGAATACTGGAGTGGGTTGCCATTTCCTTCTCCAGGGGGATCTTCCTGACCCAGGGATTGAACCCATGTCTCCGGCATTAACACGGTTTGCTTGCTTCTTTAGATTGGCTGCTTCTGAAAGGAGTATCAGGACTCACATGCTGGTGGCCAGAGGAGAAAAGCATCTGGACCCACGTGTCCTCCAAGTATTTGTTCTTTTCTTCTGCAAAGTGGCTGACATTTCTGTGGTCTGTTCTCAGAAATATCCTGTCTGGAGGTTTGAGGTAATGTGTGGGCACCACCCAGCTCATTGCTTAACCAGTTATCATTACAATCAGATCACATTTTTATCTCTAAATCCTATACATTCCTACACCATCATCTAAAGAACAGCCATCCCATCCAGGAGTATCCTTGAGACCGCTTCCTTACCAGCCTTATTGCCCCTATTAGTGTGTCCTGTCCACTCTGTCTCCAACACACACGTCATACCCATCCACAGCTTTCCATGACTGTGGTCCCCGTCCAAGCCCCACTGCTTCTGGTTGGAGCATCACAATCATTGTCAACCACACACTATTCACAGTTGTGGCACTGCAATTCATCTCCACACAGAAACCAAAATCATTCTTTAAAGAAACATGGCTTTGATATTATTATTAATCTACTTAATCCTTGACTAAACCTTTGCATTATATAAAGTGGCAAAAAGCCTCAACCTTCCTTTCGTGGCTTATCAAGGATGACAAGACCAGGGTCCCTTAACACCTTAACCCCATCTCCCCCTGTGTTAGAGTCACTCTCACTCTTGGCCCCATTCTGCTCTCTGCTTCATCCACTCTATCATTTACCCAGGGTCAAGGGGATTTCCAATATGGGTAATACTAAGTCACTTCCTTTTAAGAACCATAATAAGGCTTCTTTCCTCTGAGAACAAAATATGATTCCATTGTAGTTGTCTGTAAGCAGAGTGTCTGCCTAATTTACCATCTCAATCAAGTCACTTTTAAAACTGAAAGAAAGTATTGGTAATAAGCTGGAACTACAGGTATAAAACTGTAAAACCAGGTTGCCCTATGTGTTTTGGTTGTATATTTTCTCTACCCTGCAAGTCATTTTGTAAGTTTTGTTTAATTAGTTCTTATTTTGTATCCCTGTGTGAGTTATTTCTAGGGGAATCACAAATCACTCACACCCATTTAATTTCTAAGTGTTAACAACTTCCAAATTTCCCTCTTTATTTAAATATTCTCCACTGAACTGCAAATGAACTTCCCACTGGCATGTTCAAAATTCCAAGATTCCAAAATTCATTAAACTGTATTTCTGTTATCATATTTATTGTTTTAATATTAAGTTTTGGAGACTCCTGAGGAAATTTCAGGTGGTTTCACCTTGCAAGCAAACAATCAGACCAGAGGTTGGCTGTCTGACAAATAAAAACAAGCATTCGCAGAAACATTTCATTGTATAGCATTTGATGTGCAGAAGGGGTGTATAATCACCAAGTGACAAGTCTGTGAAAGTACTTCCATTTTAACCACTGGAAATAGTGATGTAAATTATTTAAGCCAAATTGCATGTAAGGAAGTTCAACTAGATATTTTCCATAAACTATTTTCAAGGAGAATTACTGAGAAATTTCCCCATGTAATAATATAGGATACATTTGAAAAGTGGTATATTTACATTTTTATCTGAAAAGAATGGTACCATTTCTCTCCTAGTGATGCATTTTCCTTGCCAAGGCCGCATTTGTTTTCTGCGTTAACTGATTGGAAACAATCTCACTCCCTCCAAAACAAAAATAAGATTACACACACACAGAAAGTTATCACTTTACTGGAGTTTTGAAAGCACTTGTCTCTTTAGAACTGTGAATCTTTGCAGTGAGTAACAATTATCTTCCATAGCGGGTAAAAAAAAATACTGCATATAAATATATTACAGCTTAAAATTACATCTCTTGGATGCTGGTAAAAGAAAGAAGTAAAACTAAGGAAACAAATAAGCCAATATTGCATCCTGCTACAATCCCCTTAGTGGCAGGCAAGATATTTCTTCATGAATAAAGATGGAGTAAACCACATTTGTAGCATAATAAGAAAAGGTAATTAGTGTCATCTATTCAGCACTGTTAGAACTTGACTAGAGCAATTTGATTATGTTTATCACATTTTAAACTTTGAGTAAGTTTTTCAGCTCTGTAACTCAGTTAGTGGCGAAGTGTGGAGAATAGAAGTCAGCTTCGCAGTATGATTGATGAGCACACACTCAGAGGGATAGGAATGAAAAAAAAAAAAGCAAACAAACAAAAAACCCCAGACATTGTAATATAGATACTGGACTGGAGTTAAAGTAGATCTCTTCTAAATCAATTTGAAGGTTTCGATAAGACATATAGAAAGACCCACTGTGCCAGTCACTCAGTTGTGTCTGACTCTTTGCGACCCCATGGACTGCAGCCCACCAGGCTCCTGCGTCCTTTGGGTTTCCCAGGCAGGAATACTGGAGTGGGTTGCTATTTCCTTCTCCAGAGGATCTTCCCAACCCTAGTAGAACTTCTTATCAAGCATATAGAGGATGGAATACATGTCTGTGATGGAAGGTCTCAGTGTCTATATAGAATGAAGGGAAATAAATTTTAGGTAAAATCAACTGCTTAACCTTGTTATAATAGCAAGTTAATTTCTCATTTTTAACTTAATATCAACTAAAATAATGTGTTTTAAAATATATTCATAATAAATTAATGGAAATAATTGGAGCAAACCATCTATTCTGATAAAAACTTAGGACTCTGAATTTTTTCCTGGTTTAGCAGCAAAGAGTGCACTGGAAAAGCAGCATACTGGGATTCAATCCTTGGGTTGGGACGATCCTCTGGAGAAGAAAATGGCACCCCACTCCAGTATTCTTGTCTGGGAAATTTTATGGACAGAAGAGCCTGGAGGTCTACAGTCCATGGGGTCACAAAAGAGTCAGACATGACTTAGTGAGTAAACAAGAGCAAGACACTGAATTATGAATGAATAAGTATAGCTTCATCCTTAGACATTAACACTTTCTAGTTAAAGATTGTGTTATCTCAGGTGTTTTGGTTCTATTTTCCCCACTCATGATAAAATAATCACTTACATGAAGCTTGGATATATTTTGAGAATCAATTAAAGCAGCCACACGTGGAGACAGTCACAGGAACACTGGCTGCTCAGGAAATCAAAGACAGAAGAATGCGGAGTATTCTGAGTCACATGAGTTCTGGGATAAAGCCATTGGAGCCTAGATATAAAGTAAAAAATAAACAACAGAGAAATGCAAATCAAAACCGCAAGGTGACATCACCTCACACCTGTAAGGATGACTGTTCTCAAAAAGACTACAGATAACAAGTGTTGGTGAGGATGTGCAGAGAGGGGACCCCCGTGCACTGTTGGTGGGAACGCTAGTTGGTTCAGCCACTGTGGAAAACAGTATGGAATTTCCGCAACAAATCAAAAGCAGAGACACCTTACCAGCACACCTACTTTTGGGTACAAAGTCCAAAAATAACAAAGTCAGTATCTGAAAGAGATATTTGTACTCCCATGTTCACTGCAGCATGAGTCAAAATAGCCAAGATATAGAAACAGTCTAAGTGCCGACTACTGGAGGGACGCATAAGGAAATCATGGTATGTATACAATGGAGCACGTTATACAGGCATTAGTAAAAATCCTGACATCTGCGACAGCAAGAATAAACTGGGGGGACATTGTGATAAATAGATCACACAGAGGAGGACATAACTGAGGTAAACATCTGCAGGCATTAGTCATCCAGAAATCTGGGGAAATGTTCCAGGTAGAAGAAATAACAGTGCTTTACAGACAATCTCCTCAGAGCCCTTGAGCTTCTGTCTATTCCCCAGCCCAGAAGCCAGAGCCTTGTGATTCAGAATATGCTATTCTAGCTGTCCATGCTGCATCACAACCACCTCAGACATTCGTTGCTTAAAATAAAGTTATTTTTCCCTACATGACAAATATGAGTGCTAAGTCGCTTCAGTCATGTCCCACTCTTTGCGACCCCATGGACTGTAGCCTGCCAAGCTCCTCTGTCCATGGGATTCTCCAGGCAAGAATACTGGAGCAGGTTGCCATTTCCTCTTCCAGGGGATCGTCCTGACCCAGGGATCAAACCTGCATCCCTTATGTCTCCTGCAATACCGGGCAGGTTCTTTACCACTAGTGCCACCTGGGAAGCAAATACATGAGAAATGCAGAGGCCGGGAATTTGGCCAGGGACAGAGTGAGCAATTATTTGGTGCCATTGTTGCCATCATAGGGCACTGATGGAACACGGCTGGTGGACGGAGAGCAGACGTCACGATGGCTTCAGCCACACCTGGTGCCTGGTTGGAAGTGACAGGTGCCTGAGCTCAGCTGGACTGCTCTCTTCCACTCCCATCCTTTCACTGAAGTTGCTGGACTTCTTGTACAATGGATCAGGGCTGCCAGGGTGAGAGTTTTCAGGGAGAGGGAAAGGCAGCTCCTAGTATGTTCGCAAAACAGTCCAGAAAGTGGAAGAGATTCACTAGATTGACCAAACCAACACAGGCCAACCAGATTGAAGGAAGAAGGCCATAGCGTCACCTCTCTGTCCTTGGGGAGACGGCATCAAAGGAACATTGGCCATCCTTCATCTTCCAGAAGAGATCACATATTGTACAGCTATGCTTTTATGTAAATGGTGCTCTATTAACAGGTTGCCCTCAATCATAACTAAGAAACTAATAAAGTGAAAGTGAAAGTCGCTCAGTCATGTCCGACTCTTTTCAACCCCATGGACTCTAGCCTGTCAGGCTCTTCTGTCTGTGGAATTCTTCAGGCCAGAATACTGGAGTGGGTAGCTATTCCCTTCTCCAGGTGATCTTCTGGATCCAGGGATCGAACCCAGGTCTCCCGCATTGCAGGTGGATTCTTTACTATCTGAGCCACCAGGGAAGCCCAAGAATACTGGGGTGGGTAGCCTATCCCTTCTCCAGTGGATCTTCCCCATCCAGTAATCAAACCAGGGTCTCCTGCTTTGCAGGCAGATTCTAAGGAAACTAATACGGAAAGGACAAATGTAAACTTCTTTTTTTGATCACTAACCATACACACAACACTTGGTAAATAGGGCCATTGTGATTGCCCATCTAGTATTATTTCCTTGTGAATTTGAGAACTGGAAAACGTATAGAAGAATAGAGACAAAATGGATAAAAACACTGGAAAAAGCATGAATCTGAAACATAGTCCTGAGGACTATGAAGACCCAGGGTTCCACTCAAATGCCTTTATCATTGCCTTTTGGAGAAGGAAATGGCAACCCACTGCAGTATTCTTGCCTGGAGAATCCCATGGACAGAGGAGCCTTGCTAGGCTACAGTCCATGAGGTTGCAAGAGTCGGAAGTGACTTAGCGACTAAACCACCACCAAAGCTTTGCCTCTAACTCAGTGTAGGATCTGAGTGAAACATACTTCATCCCCCTGGGTGTTATTTCCTCTATCTATACATTGAGGAATTTGGACTGGAAGACCACTGAAATGGTCCTTCACTGTAAGAATCTAAAATTGACCATTTCCCCTTAGCCAAATCATCCCCATATTTTAGAAATGAAGTACATTCTACTTATTATGTGACTACTTTCATACTCAGGGCTCCCCAGAAAGCTCAGTGGTAAAGAATTTGCTTGCCGATGTAAGAGATGCAGTTTTGATCCCCGAGTCGGAAAGTTTCCCTGGAGAAGAAATTGGCAATCCACTCCAGTATTCTTGCCTAGAAAATTCCATGGACAGAGGAGTCTGGCAGGCTACAGTCCACGGGGTCACAAAAGAGTCAACTAAACAACAACATTTTCCTATTCCATCCACTTATTTTCTGCTTTTACTAATTTTTCTGAGGTGGGAAAGAGGAGATACTTGGATCAAAGACAATATTTAAACTTTAAAGCAGACTCAGACTAGATTTTTTTTTTTAATTTATTTTTACTTTATTTTACTTTACAATACCATATTGGTTTTGCCATACATTGACATGAATCCACCATGGGTGTATAGAGCTCCCAATCCTGAATCCCCCTCCCACCTCCCACCCCCATATCCTCTCTCTGGATCATCCCTGTGCACCAACCCCAAGCATCCTGTATCCTGTATCAAACATAGGCTGGTGCTTCGTTTCTTACATGCTAGTATGCATGTTTCAATGCCATTCTCCCAAATCATCCCACCCTCTCCCTCTCCCACAGAGTTCAAAAGTCCGTTGTATACATCTGTGTCTCTTTTGCTGTCTCGCATACAGGGTCATCATTGCCATCTTTCTAAATTCCATATATATGTGTCAGTATACTGTATTGGTGTTTTTCTTTCTGGCTTACTTCACTCTGTATTGTAGGTTCCAGTTTCATCCATCTCATTAGAACTGATTCAAATGAATTCTTTTTAATGGCTGAGTAATACTCCATTGTGGATATGTACCATAGCTTTCTTATCCATTCATTGGCTGATGGACATCTAGGTTGTTTCCATGTCCTGGCTATTATAAACAGGGCTGCAATGAACATTGGGGTGCATGTGTCTCTTTCAGTTCTGATTTCCTTGGTGTGTATGCCCTGCAGTGGGATTGCTGGGTCATAAGGCAGTTCTATTTGCAGTTTTTTAAGGAGTCTCCACACTGTTCCCCATAGTGGCTGTACTAGTTTGCATTCCCACCAGCAGTGTAAGAGGGTTCCCTTTTCTCCACACCCTCTCCAGCATTTATTGCTTGTAGACTTTGGATCGCAGCCATTCTGACTGGTGTGAAATGGTACCTCATTGTGGTCTTGATTTGCATTTTTCTGATAATGAGTGGTGTTGAGCATCTTTTCATGTGTTTGTTAGCCATCCGTATGTCAGACTAGATTTTTAGTCCATGAAACTATGTTTTGTTTTTCTTTTCTCCCCCTCAGGTACCATTTATGGGGAGAAGCAAAAAAGCAGGGATGAAGGTCATGTGAACATTGGAGGCATTTGGTTCAATGAGCACATTCACTCCTGACATTCTTGTCTCCTCCATCCAACAATGTACACATCTCTTCACAGAACAGAAACCACCATGGGTGATGCACAATTTGACCAATGCCAATGCAAAGCACTTCCCAGCTGACTCAGTGGTAACGAATCTGCCTTTCATGCCGGAGAAGCAAGTTTGATCCCTGGGTGGGGAAGATCCCCTGGAGGAGGGCATGGCAACCCACTCCAGTATTCTTGCCTGGAGAATCCCATGGGCAGAGGAGCCTGGTGGGCTATAGTCCATGGGGCCGCCAAGAATTGGACACGACTTAGTGCACACACACACACACACAGAAATGCAAATCAAGGCATTAGCAATGGCCCAGGGCAGCTACATGCGTTTCTCCCTTCTCTCATATTTGTCTTTATATAACAGCAGCCACATGTCACAATAAATACTTGAAACTCCACTTTACTAAGCCTGAAACTTCAGCAGCAAAGGAGGGCTTTCATTGACAGTCAACACCACCACCCGAGATCTCACTTTACCTAAGCTTTCCACATACAAAGCTGACAAAAGACATGTATCTGGTCTTTAAAAAATAACAATTCCTGCTCTCACAAGAGCTCCACGTGTGTTGATAACAGAGAAATGAGATGCTTTGAAAACCTGGAAAGGCAAACATGCAAAGTAAATCCAGCTGAGGGCATCTGGAAAAATGCAAGTTATAAATGAAGGCGATTTCCCATTTGCTCTCCTAGACCCATCTTCCAGCAATTCAGTTCTTTCTTCTCTCCAGCCACAAGGATAAGAGAAGCGTTTGTTCTTCTATTCAGTAATTCCCACTACGCTTTCTCAGACAATTGCGAGAAGAGCACCGTGGGGAACTTACACAATAATGTTTTAGTGCTGAAAGACAGACATTTGCCTGTGATGGCATTTCTGGGTGTGCTCGCAAGTTGCATTGTGTTGGTGGCCGTGGAAGACGCTCTCTCCAGCTGACAGTAGTAGTGAATCATGATGCCTTCCCCGAGTAGGATCATTAGGAATATGCTGAACTGTGTCAGGCAGGTGCTTCTTTGAAGCCTTTGTCAAATTATAGTTTGCAAGTATTTAGAATCAGACACACACAGAAAGACATACATATACTTCAATGAAATTACTCCCAAATGACCTACCTATTTAAAGAGTAGGCAGGTCTTCTGTTCATACCATAGGGGATGGCACAGACTTACGCCAAATGTTTACAATGTTTCCTTTAAAATGAAGAAACAGGATGTGGTTTTATTGGTTATGGCAAATTAAATTTCTGCAAATGAAAAATAGTCCAGTCGTATTGGAAAGATATTCATGGAAATATGTAATCCAGCTATATGCACATTTAAACAAAGCAAATGTGATTTTTTTTTACAATTATAATTGTTATTTTGTTGTATTTCTATGTATGATTTGCATTTATATTGTCCATTTCACATTTACTGAGCACCTAGTAGATGCCAGTTGATCTAGGGAACTACCAAGACATTTGATATAAAGTTTCTTTCCTTGGACATTACACAGTGAAAAGACAACCTGCAGAAGCAGGATTCATATGAACCTCTGGGAGCAAAAATCCATAGACACAAAAATGACATGAAGGCTGCTGAAATCTGGGGCACAGAAAACTGACAGCCAATGCGTGTGGGGTTGTTTTGGAATTTGATAGCTTCTGGAATAAGATAGTGACAATGGCTAGCCCATTTTGTGAATGTACTAAAAGCACTAAATTTTACACTTAAAATGATGAATATTATGGCATATTCATCGTATCTCAATAAAGCTATTTTGAAAATGGATGATACAGTTCCTGTAAATATCAAGTACATATTATTTTGCAGTCTATTATGTGAAAACTGTAACTGCAAGCTATCTATAAAAATCTGAGAAACTACAACAAAAATTGTCACTTTTAAAAATTCTTCCAAACTTAAATTATGATCACTTTTGAAACTTGCCAAGGGAACAACTTTCTTCTACTTACATCATTGTTCTCTGTTTTCCTTAGGGTTTCCTTAGGCTTTTTCTTAATTGGGCTTGGTTAAAGCTGCTGAACTTGCAGCTCTCAAAAATAAAGTGGACTTCGAATAAGGAGCTGAAATGCTGTAGAATCCCTGAGTGCGAAATGTCTCTTGACACTTTGGCTCTCAGATCATTCTCTGGAAACACAGCACCCTTGATAAAGACAGCTTAATGACACAGCTTGAAGTTGTTGGTAAGTCTGCAAACAAAGTTGTCAGGGAAATGCACTCAGAGTTTCTGGTTAAAGCTGGCCTACCTCAGATACACAAGTGCCCAAATACTCACCCCTCACCTATACACACCATGGACATCAAAACCTACTCTGATACTGATCTTTCTGAGTTTTTTCAAAGAAGCTTATAGTCATGTCCATAGGTTGACAACAAAGCCGAAATAGTCAAGAGTGATAGGAATATGAAATATTGCATTTAATTTATGTACTTGTTTTATTAATCAACTCTGTTCCTCTGTCAGTCACCCAGTTTCTCTTTTTTTTTTTTTTTTTCTCCTGCCCAGAGCAAAAGAAAAGGGGAAATTGTTAACGGTGTTTAAACAGAGGAAAGAATAAAAGGGACACCATATGAAAAACAGGGGAAAGTAACATTATTTCACATTAGTCAAGAGAAAAAAGGAAAAAAAAACAACAACAACAACAACAACAAATGAGCCATTTACCATAAACACAGTAGATGAAAGAAGGGTGCTTCCATTTCCGAAGAGTCATTTTATAAGCTCTGAAATCCATTTTCCTCCTGTAAGAACTGTGCATCTCATATCTGAAAGTGACTCGCTATGCATTTTCATCATTTTTATTGTCATGTGCCTTTAACCAGTGGTGAACTAACAAATCCACAAGTAACTGCCAGCTAATTCTTTTCTTAAAAGTGTTGAGAGTCCTTGTCAAATCTTACAATGCCCTTTACTCATCCCTTTAAGGCTACAAAAAAGGCTGCAATGATTCACTTCTCTAATGAAAGATTATTGCAAGAATAATAGGGCCCAGCAAGACCTCAGTACAGCCCCTTATTCTCTCGATCCCGGTATTTCACTCCTTCTAAGTCTGTTGATCTAAAGCAAACAGACTGTCAGGTATATCTCCAGTAAAAATGGGTGTTTTCAGAATCAGCAGAAATTTGCAATTCTGGGGTCTGCAACCATGGAAAGTTACATGTAAGTCCCCTCATGGCAAGGGAAAAAGGACACTTTCATGAAGGGATTTGGGAGGGATACCATGACAAGAGTCTTGTTCTTCACTGGCTGAGTCCTTGCCAGGGAAGAACTTTTTCTTCCAACTGCTGGGCTCTGCTGTCCTCACAGGGTATGAAAGTATCCCCTTCTAGAAGGGGAAGTATCCCCCACTCTATTTAATTCACGTTTCTGTTTATTGTTGTTGTTCAGTTGCTCAGTCTTGTCTATTCTTTCCCACTTCATGGGCTACAGCACGCCAGGCTTCCCTGTCCTCCACTGTCTCCTGGAGTTTGCCCAATCTCATGTCCATTGAGTTGGTGATGCCATCCAATCATCTCATTCTCTGTCACCCACTTCTCCACCTGCTCTCAATCTTTTTCATCACCAGGGTCTTTTCCAGTGAGTTAGCTCTTCACATCAGGTGGCCAAAGTATTGGAGTTTCAGCTTCAGCATCAGTCCTTTCAATGAATATTCAGGGTTGGTTTCCTTTAGGATTGACTGGTTTGATCTCCTTGCTGTTCAAGGGACTCTCAAGAGTCTGTTTATTAAGGTTTCTACAATTTAATTAATGACTTCTCTGGTGGTGTTTAGTCGCCCAGTCTTGTCTGACTATCCCACCAGGCTCCTCTGTCCACGAATTCTCCGGGCAAGAATACTGGAATGGGGAACCATTCCCTTCTCCAGGGGATCAAACGTGGGTCTCCTGCATTTCAGGTAGATTCTTTACCAGCTGAGCCATCAAAGAGTTGGACACAAATGAGCAACTAACACTAATATCTTGCTTCCCTGATGGCTCAGCTGGTGAAGAATCTACCTGCAATGGGGGAGACCTGGGTTTGATCCCTGTGTTGAGAAGATCCCCTGGAGAAGGGAACGGCTACCCACTCCAGTATTGTGGCTTGGAGAATTCCATGGACTGTATTGTCCATGGGGTCGAAAAGAGTTGGACATGACTGAATGACTTTCACTTTCACTTTCTGGTGGCTCAGAGGGTAAAGAATCCACCTGAAATGAAAGAGACTCAGATTCCATCCCTGGGTTGGGAAGATCCCCTGGAGAAGGCGATGGCAACTCACTCCAGTGTTCTTGCCTGGAGAATTACATGGACAAAAGAGCCTGGTGGGCTACAGTCCATGGAATGGCAAAGAGTCAGACACAACTGAACTACTAACACTTTACATTTTTTTATTAATTTTTTTAACAATTGAAATGTGCATCAAGTTAAACAAACAAAGTTTGCACATTGTGCTCAGAAATACATCCTAAAGTTAATATCTTCCCCCTCTTTAAAAAAAAAAAATTGTCCTTCTTGAAATGAAAACTTCATTTCCTTTGTTCAAAACTGACAAACAACTAATTTCAAAAATATACAAGCAATTCCTGTAGCTCAATTCCAGCAAAGTAAACGCCCCAATCAAAAAATGGGCCAAAGAACTAAACAGATATTTCTCCAAAGAAGACGTACAGATGGCTAACAAGCAAATGAAAAGATGCTAACATCACTCATTATCAGAGAAATGCAAATCAAAACCACAATGAGATACCATTTCACACCAGTCAGAATCGCTGCTCTCCAAAAGTCTACAAGCAATAAATGCTGGAGAGGGTGTGGAGAAAAGGGAACCCTCTTACACTGTTGGTGGGAATGCAAACTAGTACAGCCACTATGGAGAACAGTGTGGAGACTCCTTAAAAAACTGCAAATAGAACTGCCTTATGACCCAGCAATCCCACTGCTAGGCATACACACTGAGGAAACCAGAACTGAAAGAGACACATGTACCCCAATGTTCATTGCAGCCCTGTTTATAATAGCCAGGACATGGAAACAACCTAGATGTCCATCAGCAGATGAATGGATAAGAGAGCTGTGGTACATGTACACAATGGAGTATTACTCAGCCATAAAAAGAATTCATTTGAATCAGTTCTAATGAGGTGGATGAAACTGGAACCTATTATACAGAGTGAAGTAAGCCAGAAAGAAAAACACCAATACAGTATACTAACGCATATATATGGAATTTAGAAAGATGGTAACGATAACCCTGTATGCGAGACAGCAAAAGAGACACAGATGTATAGAACAGTCTTTTGGATTCCATGGGAGAGGGAGAGGGTGGAATGATATGGGAGAATGGCATTGAAGCATGTATAATGTCATATATGAAATGAATTGTCAGTCCAGGTTCGATGCAGGATACAGGATGCTTGGAGCTGGTGCACTGGGATGACCCAGAGGGATGGTATGGGGAGGGAGGGAGGAGGGAGCTTCAGGATGGGGAACACGTGTACACTGTGGCGGATTCATGTTGATGTATGGCAAAACCAATACAATATTTTAAAGTAATTAGCCTCCAATTAAAATAAAGAAATTTAAATTTAAAGAAATAAAGCTTCAAGAACTAAAAACAAAAAATAACAAAATGATATGGAATGTAGGACTTCTTTGAAAAGCATGGAAAAATTTGAATCTATGAGGTTACAAGCTTTGGAGTAAATTAGAACTCTGTACAGAGTCTCTCAAGTTGGCCTTGAGGTCAAGTACTATTCCGCTTGCATGGCTTGTTTCTGGGCACTGAGTGCTATTTGAATTGACCTGACTTTTAAAATGTTTAGAAAATGAGTTTTGAATTAACTTAAGTGTATTTATATAAATGCACATCAGTCTGTTTAATGTGTTTTATTTTATATTATCTAAAGGAAAGCTAATGAAAACTGTCCCTGAGACTTTTACCTAAATCAATGTCTGAAGAACAGTGTGTTGTTCCTTAGTCAGTAGGTAGTGTCTGACTCTTCTGTGAGCCTGCCAGGCTCTCTGTCCATGGGATGTGCCAGGCAAAAATACTGGAATAAACTTCTATTTATTGAGTTATATATAAAGGACACATTTAGAATTATTTCCCATTAATTGAAAACACGTTTCCATTATTATGATTTTCTCATCTTTCCCAAGATAAGTTTATATTATATACTACTTCAGTGAAGATCTTTTTTCTTGTGACCGTGTATTTGACACATATTTAAGAAGCCAATCACTTCGGTGTTCTCTTCAGAGATCATAAAATGGATGTGTGTGTGTCTGTGTCTGTGTCTGTGTGTCTGTGTGTGTGTGTGTGCTCAGCTGCTCAGTTGTGTCCGACTCTTTTGTGACCCCATGGACTGTAGCCCGCCAGGTTCCTCTCTCCATGGGATTCTCAAAGCAAGAATACAGGAGATGGTTGCCATTTCCTGTTCCATTGGATCTTCCTGATCCAGGGACTGACCCTGTGTCTCGTGTTTCCTGTGTTGGCAACTGGATTCTTTGGACCACTAGTGCCACCTGGGGAGACCATGATGACTCAGCCACAATGTGGATCTTCTAACTTTCCCACATTTATCTCAAGAAACAGTCCTTGGGTTTTTAGGAGATAATAGTTCTCCCTGCTTCTCCCCTTGCTGCACTGTGGTCCAAAATGTATGCAGATCTTATTCCTCTGTGCACCAACAGTGGGCCCCTGTTTCTATTCAGAGAGGAGTCAAAGCCTTGGCAATGCTCTTCTAGGTCCCACGCAACCTGGTTCCACGCTACCTCACTAGTCTCCACCTTGACTACTCAGAACTTTGCTTACTTTCTCAGCTACACGGGCCCCCGGTGGTTCCCGAGACACATAGGTGAGAATCTTGCCTGAGAGTTTTTTCCCAGGCTCTCCCCTCCCTCCAGCCCCCTTCACTCAACCATCCTTTGAGTAACTCCCACCTCCTTCCAGTATTTCATTCAAATATCGCCTTCTCAATGAGCACTTCCCTGACTGCTCTGTTGAACACTGTCAACTGCCATAACCTCTGCAGTCTCAATTCTTTTCCATCTACTTTGTCTTGTCACGTGGCACTCATCACCCTCAAGCATACATACTTTATTTATGGTGGGGTTGGTTCAGTCGCTAAGTTGTGTCTGACTCTTGTGGTCCCACGGACCAGAGTCCACCAGGTTCTTCTCCATGGGATTCTCCAGGCAAGAATACTGGAGTGGGTTCCCATTTCCTTCTCCAGGGGATCTTCTTGACCCAGGGATCGAACTCATATTCCCTGCATTGCAGGCAGATTCTTTCCCATTGAGCCCATGGGAAAGCCCACACTTTATTTATTACAGTGGCTATTGATACTTTTTGACCTTTCTCTGCTAGAATGTTGTTTTGTTTTGAGAAAAATGAATAAGTAGAAACCTCAGTTAAATAGAGCTTTCCACCAGAAAGGGGAGCTCTCCCATCCTATAAGGATAAGTGAGCCCCACAAGAAGAAGAAAGACTCGTCTTTCCTGGCAAGGACTCAGCCGATGAAGAATCCCGGACTCTGATGGGACACTGCCAATGCCCTTGTCCTTTATGTAAAGTGTCTTCCTTCCCTGCCCATGAGGGGGCTTGCATGTGGCTCTCCATGGTTGTAGAACCCAGAATAGCCATTCTCTGCTGATCCTGAATATATCAACTTTTGCTGGAAAAATATCTGGTAGCCTATTTTTTTCACAGAAGCAGCTTATTGATGTTTCATTAACACATAGCAACTACTCTACAGGTATCTATTTACTGATGGCTCAACATAGTTATATAAAATATTAACCCACATTTTGTGCATGTTTATAAGCCTTGTATAGTACATTACTGACCAGTAATCCCAGATTTTAAGCTGCATGGCTATAAAGGAAATATGTCTTATTGTTCCACCATATTGGTGACTATCAAGTTGTCCATGGGAAATGTTAAACACACATTTAATGAAGGAAAATCAGTTATTATTCTCATTGTTCTCAGGCAGAGAAACCAATTTGAAAAGGCTAGAAGGCTCTCCAGAACCAGTTAATAGTAGAAAGAGATAAGGAGTCAAATGTATTTTTGAATGTAAAAATCTAATTTTAGTCATAACTCTTTGGTTTTAAATTAGTTTAAAAAATTATGTAACTATTTAAAAATAGGATTAGTAATGCATGATTTTACCAATGGCAAAGCTTGCCTAAGATGGTGTGGCAATACAGTGCTAATTTTGATGCTTTCTTTTTATATTAATAATCACTTGAGAAGAACAAGGAAAAGTGTTAATGCTGTATATGCATCCATTTAATACTGTGGATCACATAATTTGCATAAAAGTCCTTCAGGTCTTTTAATGACAGGCACACTCCTAACTTTTACATTCTTCTCCTGGAGAAATGATAACATTTGATCCAATGTGCATGTAATAATTCATTATGAAGCACTGAAAGCAATGACTAACTAATATCATGTTTGGAGCTCAAGACGCCAGCAGCAAAAGATGCAAATTAAAGCCATCATTTCATCTTTTTTCTTTATCAGCAGGAGACAGCATGTAAAGCTACTGCCACTTGGAGCCAAAGGGTATTGTATGTTTTTGCATGTGCGGTGAAGCTCAGTTGTGCTTTTTTAATAATATATTATTTTCTGAGTAATTATTTTAAATTTAAATACTAAATTAAAATAAAGTGTAATGGCAAATTCATTAAAAAAATACTGCAACCCAGGTTATTTGAGGTCTTTGGTTTAAAAATTAAATGTTTTGTTGAAGCAAGTTTATGTTATTCATCATTTGTGGGTGCAGAGAAATTAAGTAATTGGCAATAATTCTCCATTATTGCCAAAAGAACCAGGTTGATGAAATATGAGGCAATTGTGAAGCCTAGGACCAACACTTTACTCTGGAAGAGAATATGTGATTTCCTTCTGATCCGTCTGCAATGCAGGGGAGCTGTGTTCTATCCCTAGGTCTGGAAGACGAGAATGACTACCCATCCCAGAATTTTTGCATGGAGAATTCCACGGACAGAGGAGCTTGGGGGGCTACAGTCCATGGGGATTACAAAGAGTTGGACCCGACTGAGAGACTAACACTTTTGCTTTCACTTTCTGATCAACTGTCTCTTTTAATGGAATCCTCAGTTACTTCTAGAAGTAGGTCCTATAAAAGAAAGCACAGTTTATATGAAGAATAATTTTTTTTTAATCATGAAATTCTCCATAACTTAGGATTTCTAGGATTGAGGAATCCAAAAATAAAGTCATTATTCTAGTTTGCATACTTTATTATAAAATAACATCCTTAGAGTTAGCAATTGAATACTTTTGATAAAACAACTCCCCGGTATTCTGTGTTGCTATTAATAGTTAGTGATGGCTTTTATTCTTGGAAGAGCAAATAAGCAAGTGGTAAGATTGACATCTATCTCGAGCCGGAGGATTATTTTTCTTTCCAAAATGGAAAGACTGCCTGTGTGTGAGGTGTGGCCACGGGGTTTCAGGGAAGGCAGGGCAAGAAGTCTGCTCGGGAGTTGAGTGTGCTGCACTAGCTCTTACACAAACGCTTGATTGCGTCCCCTGTGTTGCACCCGTTCAGCAGGGGAGAGAGAACTTAAGCCTGGAAACAGATCAAAGCAGGTGTCAGCCGCATCCCGTCACGTGGTCCAGGCCAGCCCAGCAGTGCTTCTACAGACCGTCCCAGCCATCCTGTTTCTGGCTTGCCGACGGAGGCAAGTAGCTGGAAAAGACAGC
The DNA here is from genome assembly GCA_006410635.1 of Cephalophus harveyi. Taxonomy (NCBI): domain Eukaryota; kingdom Metazoa; phylum Chordata; class Mammalia; order Artiodactyla; family Bovidae; genus Cephalophus; species Cephalophus harveyi. The sequence continues at coordinate 80,387 of SJYT01019360.1, read as the reverse complement.
ACAATGTAAGTGATGACACTAATTAACTGGGTACAACTAATCCCATCCATCAGTTGAATTCTGAATTATGGATGTCATACTTGAGAGTCATATCTTTGGCGATTTCTTTCATGCCTAAAATACTGAGGACAACCTTTTTCCTTGCTGCACTGCTGGCTTTCCATTAATAAAAGGATGGCATTAGATTGAAGGAGAAAATTTATCTTTCTTTTATCTTTTCTTTATGGGAATGTGTCCGACTCTTCTAAAGTGTTTTTAAATATTTAACATAATATTTGGAATGGTATGTAGGATGCTTTAAAATGTATTTTATCTATTGATCTCTCTATCTGCACAAGAGCAGACCTCATTTCATTGATCCTTGATGGTAGTAAAAGCTTAATTTCCAAAAGTATTATTAAGTGAAAAGTCTAAGTAATTTTGACATAACTTGGCCCATAGTCAGAATCTGTCCAAAATCGAAGGGCATTTAAAAATCAATAGGAGAAACAATTCTTGCTAAGTTACTTTGATCACATTTCTTCACGCAGTGGTAGAAAATAAAATCATGATTAACAACAGTACAGTAGACCTGCTGAAATCTGTTTGTTCCTAATGTAAAACGATTGACTGGAAATTTAGTCCTGTAGTTAATAGACAAAAGATTTGGAGTTACTCTCTGCTCTCTGTCAGTCTTCCCTATTTAATTAAGGGAAATGGAATTTGGGGCAACGTCATACTTTCTTTCTATCCACAGGTGACTGGGTCTAAGAAATAGACTAAAGTAAACACTTCCATCAAGATTAGACAAAAGGCTTTACATAATCTTAAGGTCCTATGACCATCCCTCCAGCAAGAAACACAAGAGAAGACTCTACACATGGACATCACCAGATGGTCAATACTGAAATCAGACTGATTATATTCTTTGCAGCCAAAGATGGAGAAACTCTATACAGTCAGCAAAAACAAGGCCAGGAGCTGACTGTGGCTCAGATCATGAACTCCTTATTGCCAGATTCAGAATTGAATTGAAGAAAGTAGGGAAAACCACTAGACCATTCAGGTATGACCTAAATCAAATCTCTTACAATGATACAGTGGAAGTGAGAAACAGATTTAAGGGCCTAGATCTGATAGACAGAGTGCCTGAAGGACTATGGACAGAGGTTTGTGACATTGTACAGGAGGCAGGGATCAAGACCATCCCCAAGGAAAATAAATGCAAAAAGGTAAAATGTTTGTCTCAGGAGACCTTACAAATAGCTGTGAATAGAAGAGAAGTGAAAGGCAAAGGAGAAAAGGAAACATATACCCATTTGAATGCAGAGTTCCAAAGAATAGCAAGGAGAGATAAGAAAGCCTTCCTCAGCAATCAGTGCAAAGAAATAGAGGAAAACAACAGAATGGGAAAGACTATAGATCTCTTCAAGAAAATTAGAGATACCAAGGGAATATTTCATGCAAAGATGAGCACAATAAAGAACAGAAATGGTATGGACCTAACAGAAGTAGAAGATATTTAGAGGTGGCAAGAATAAACAGAAGAACTATACAAAAAAGATATGTATGACCAAGATAATCATGATGGTGTGATCACTCACCTAGAGCCAGACATTCTGGAATGTGAAGTCAAATGGGCCTTAGAAAGTATTGATACAAAGAAAGCTAGTGGAGGTGATGGAATTCCAGTTGAGCTATTTCAAATCCTAAAAGATGATGCTGTGAAAGTGCTGCACTCAATATGCCAGCACATTTGGAAAACTCAGCAGTGGCCACAGGACAGGAAAAGGTGAGTTTTCATTCCAATCCAAAAGAAAGGTAATGCCAAAGAATGTTCAAGCTACTGCACAATTGCACTCATCTCATACACTAGTAAAGTAATGCTCAAAATTCTCCAAGCCAGGCTTCAACAGTACATGAACTGTGAACTTCCAGATGTTCAAGCTGGATTTAGAAAAGGGAGAGGAATCAGGGATCAAATTGCCAACGTCCACTGGATCATCGAAAAAGGAAGAGAGTTCCAGAAAAACATCTAGTTCTGCTTTATTAACTATGCCAAAGCCTTTGACTATGTGGATTTAAACAAACTGTGGAAAATTCTTCAAGTGATAGCAATACCAGACCACCTGACCTGCCTCCTGAGAAATCTGTTTGCAGGTAAAGAAGCAACAGTTAGAACCTGACATGGAATAATAGTCTGGTTCCAAATTGGGAAAGGAATACATCAAGGCTGTATATTATCACCCTGCTTATTTAACTTATATGCAGAGTACATCATGTGAAACACCAAGCTGGGTAAAGTACAAGCTCGAATCAAGATTCCTGGAAGAAATATCAATAACCTCAGATACACAGATGACTACACCTTTATGGCAGAAAGGGAAGGGGAACTAAAGAGCCTCTTGATGAAAGTGAAAGAGGAGAGTGAAAAAGTTGACTTAAAACTCAACATTCAGAAAACTAAGATCATGGCATCTGGTCCCATCACTTCATGGCAAATAGATGGACAAACAGTGGAAACAGTATCAGACTTTTTTTTTTGGGGGGGGGGCCTCCAAAATCACTGCAGATGTTGACTGCAGCCATAAAATTAAAAGATACTTGCTCCTTGGAAGAAAAGTTGTAACCAACCTATACAGCATATTAAAAAGCAGAGACATTACTTTACTGACAAAGTTCCATCTGTCAAAGTTATGGTTTTTCCAGTAGTCATGTATGGATGTCAGAGTTGGACTATAAAGAAAGCTGAGCACTGAAGAAATGATGCTTTTGAACTGTGGTGTTGGAGAAGACTCTTGAGAGTCCCGTGGACTGCAAGGAGATCCAACAAGTCTGTCATAAGGAAAATCAGTCCTGAATATTCATTGGAAGGACTGATGCTGAAGCTGAAACTCCAACACTTTGGCCACCTGATGCAAAGAACTGACTCATTTGAAAAGCCCCTGATTTGGGGAAAGATTGAAGGCAGGAGGAGAAGGGGATGACAGAGGATGAGATGGTTGGATGGCATCACCAACTCAATGGACATGAGTTTGAGTAAACTCTGGGAGTTGGTAATGGACAGGGAAGGCTGGCATGCTGCAGTCCATAGGATCACAAAGAGTTGGACATGACTGAGCTACTGAACTGAACTGAACTGATCTTCCACCTGATGTCTCAGCTTCAGCATTCAAAGGCTAGTGCCTTGCCTGCAATAAGTCATCATCACTAAGTGGTGTGTTATCTAGAGAACCAGTGTCCCTATTGTGCTGTAATGCGGAATCCCTTGGTCCAAAGGCAGTGACGTACAGGACCTGACATTCAGTGGACCAAACGTTCTGTACATCCTCAGCCTAGTTGACTGAGACTCTAGAGGAAGGAAATACAAGTTCTTGTATTGATCTGGTGTCTTATCCAAGTCAGAGTGAATCATTGTCCCTTTGCAGGATGAAAGGGGCCTGACATTATCAACTTGCCACCAGAGAGTGGTTTGGTTTCCTGGTCAGATAGTGTCACATAAGGGCTTAGCGTTGGGTTAAATGGCTGGAAGCGTGGATGTTCCTCAACAGCAGTGGCTAAGTCAGCCTATGTGAATGGGGGCCATGTATCGTTGGGCCTACATGTTGGTCCTTTTGCTGGCCGTGTGATTTCTACACCCAGGAGTCCCTTTTGAAAATCCCAGAGTGGATGATGCAGACTTATGAGCATCACTGAGCGTTACTTCTGTCAACCTCTCTCGTGGGTATGCGCCAGCGGGCTTTGTCATGTGATATGAAGATGCTTATGCTTTGTCCTCCTGACCACATTCCCATCCATATGCCTCTTTCAAGACAGAGATTGTCTCTTCAAGCCACACATTGCTAAAAAACTGGGCTTCTTTATGTATAAATATGAACATTAACCTTTATACCATACATGCAGAAATTAAAGAAGATCATAATCCTAAATGTAGAATTTAAGATAACAAGCATTTTAAAAGAAGACATAGGACATTGGGCTAGGCAAATAGGTTTAAGGTAAAATATCAAATAGAAAAGATATTGTAAATTGGTCATCATCAAAACTAAAAATCTGTGCTCTTCAAAAGATACTGCTAAGAAAATGAGAAGACCTGTCAGAGTCTTGAAGAAATGTTTGGAAATTATATATATGATAAAAGATTTGTATCCATAATGTGCAAAGTTTAATAAGAAGACAGCAAACAACCCAATTAAAAAACAGTTTAGAAATCTGAATAGCCCTTTTATCAGATACATAATCCAACCAGTCTATCTTAAAGGATATCAGTCCTGAGTGTTCATTGGAAGGACTGAAAGCTGAAGCTGAAACTCCAGTACTTTGGCCACCTCATGCGAAGAGCTGACTCATTGGAAAAGACCCTGATGCTGGGAGGGATTGGGGGCAGGAGGAGAAGGGGACAACAGAGGATGAGATGGCTGGATGGCATCACTGACTCGATGGACATGAGTTTGGGTAAACTCTGGGAGTTGGTTATGGACAGGCAGGCCTGGCGTGCTGTGATTCATGGGGTCGCAAAGAGTCGGACATGACTGAGCGACTGAATTGAACTGAACTGAACTGAAGGATAGGAAATAAGCACACGAAAATACATGTCAACATCATTAATCAGGAAGGAAATAAAAATTAGAACAACAATGAGATGCCAAAACCTGCATTAGAATAGCTAAAATTGAAAAGACAGACCATGGCAACATTGGTGAGGACATAGAAAAACTGAAATTCAGACACAGCTAGTGAAATGTAAAGTGGGAGGACCTCTTCGGAAAACAGTTTAGCAATTTCTTAGAAAGGTAAACACACATAATCCAAACACTTTTTTCCTATGGGCCTGAAAATAATGAAAGCACAGACCATACAATAACCTTTGCTTGCATGTCCGTTGTCACTTTATTTGTAACAACCAAACCTGGAAGCAACCTCAATACCTACCAACAAGTCAGTGAACACAGGAGTCATGCTTTGCCTATGTAACAGAACCTACTTATAATTGAAAATGAATGAATCCTTACCACACACAACATAAATAAATTTCAAAAACTTTAGGCTCCATGAAAGAAACATGACAGAAAGAACAAGAGTTCTAGGATTTCATTTAAATCAAACCTTTAAGATGTAAAATGTCCTTTATTTTATATATTTATTTTTTGAGATGGGAGGCAGAAAGAGGAAAGAGAGAGATTACCTAGAGGGGCTGGCATGAGAAAACATTTATGAATGATTAATATGACCATTTGCTTGGTTATGCTCATTTGCATTGGTGTACACATGGGTATGTATGTTAAAATGTATTAAATCATACACCTTAAATATATATATGGGCTTCCCTGGTAGCTCAGCTGCCAAAGAATCTACCTGCAATGCAAGAGACCCTGGATTGACCCCTAGGTTGGGAAGATCCTCTGGAGAAGGGAACAGCTACCCACTCCAGTATTGTGGCCTGGAGAATTCCATGGACTGTATAGTTCGTGGGATCACAAAGGGTCAGACATGACTGAGCGACTTTCACTCACTCTAAATACATATAGTTTATTGTAAATTGTTTCTCAATGATACAAAATTCTTCAAAAATTATAGAAGAAATGACAACTTGATAATCCTCACATTAAGGCATTGTAATAGCAGAGTGCTCTGGTATATTCAAAATGGTTCCTTTTCTCCTCCTCCTTCAGGAAGCCCAAGGGGATTTTGCTCTATTTACATGGGAAACTGGTCAAGGTCTAGCCTTAAACTTCAAGACACTGTGGGGCCCTCCCTATATCTGAGTTCCCAGGAATGTTTAACTCTCAAAATTTTCCATACTGAGCCTATAGCAACTCATCCACTAAAGTTCAGGTTTTCCCACCCCAGCACTGGTTCCTGGGCAGTTTCTGTTATATCATTTTACATTCTTACCAGTGATTTTACCAAGGCTGTGCCTTCAACATCTATTTTGAGAACTGCCTTTTTGAGAGTTTTACATTAACTGATTCTTTTCCAACAGATTCTACTTAATTTTCATGGAAAATAATGATCTCTTATTGAATGTATAGTTCATAATATTATAAAATATTTAATACAGTTAATATTAGAAATAATGAACTCCGTTGACACAGGCAGGTTTTGAACAAACACAAATGAATTTTAGGCATATAATTCAAGTGTTAGATTCAGGAGTATATACACTCGCTCTAGAGAGTCATCTACCTGCTATAAGAAGTTTATTTTCCTAGGGCATCGGCAAGCATATTTTACATACAGACCGAAGATAAAACCAGCAAGCAATTTAAACTGACTATAATTAAGAAATGTTCTATTATACTCTGGCTTGCAGTCTCATTACACAGAGACTTAATACCTGCATTAAAACTTCGGCTTTAGGTTTTATGGTGCAACACTTGCTTCTACTCTTCATTAATCAATTCACCTTTTTCTTTTTAACGCAAGAAATAATTTCTTGCAGTGATCCAAATTTCAAAGAAAAGGCTGGATCCTCCCTGACACGTACGGCTTTCACAGTGATTATTTACAGCACACATCCAGTCAATGAAAAATAAATCTGCACTATCATACTTGGAATGGGAAGTGGGGAACCTCATGACCTCCTACCATTTTTATCATGACAGCTGCAATCCTAAAGAAGAACCATGCACACCAGGTAAATTTATGGAAGCCAAAGCATTTCCTGCCTCTCTTTGTTCCTTAAAAATATAGCTATGCTTTGCTGAAATTAATGGTAGATTAATGGTCAAGCTTCCTAAATTATTACACCACAGTAAAAAGGAGCAAAAAATAAAAGAGAGAGAGAGAAAAAAAATCAACAACACTATTAAAATAAAAATGCATATTTCAGTGCTTTCTTTTTCCCAGTTTTTTTTTTTTTTTTCACTGCAAGTTTCCAGTTTTCCAATAAAACAGTTGCCAAGGGAACCTCGTGCTAAACCAAAACTGCTGTCAAATGTCATCATTAAAGTGAGCAAACAGCCCCCATGGGAGTCTCCTCTGGGAGACTCTATTCATTATTTTCTAAATCTGTAAAACTATCATTTCCAGGCTTCCTTTTGAGTACTGAAACAGAAAGAAACAATCATAATTTGTAAGAGTGTCAGTGAAAAATACGCTCGTCCTCCCCCCAGAGTGCCGTTCTCAGACAAAGAGAAGATTACAATGCGCACCTCCTATCATCCCCTTAAGAGCTGGGAAATATTAGTGGTCACTTTTAGACGGAAAGAAAACATTTTGAAACTAAGTCGAAGTAATCACTTTTATAACTATGGGAAAGGATTGCCTATTGATATGTAGGAAAGGAAACGAGTCAAGATGGGAAATATTTTTTGTTCTACTTTTATTACTTGCTCCTGTGGCCTGATTTGCTTGTGGGAAATGTTGAGTCCCTGGGGAAGTGTGAAATGCCCCACTAGTAGAGACTAGTGGGAGCGTCCACTAAATCTCCCCAGCAAGGAGATGGGCATGCACGGGGTGAGATAAAACTAGGACAGAGAGGTTAAGAACACGAGTTCTGAGTTCACACGACCCAGGTTCTAATTTCACCTCCAGCATTCCCTAGCTAGGTGACCCTGGGCAAATGACAACTCAGTGCCTCAGTTTCCTCAACGGTACTGTTCTCCCACTGACTGAATTGTTTGAGAGAAATGCTGAGTCCTTGGGGAAGTATGAACCGCCCTGCTAGTAAAGACTTAGAGTGGTAAGGCTTCCAACAAGCTGAAAAAAGATTGAGATGAAGGAAGACTAGGGAGTTGAGTAAAAGCGTGTCCCTGTCTCTGATGTATCCAAGCATTCTTGGACCAATAATTGGAGGATATGTCAGAGCTGGTTGAGGTGTTTAGAGATCACGACGCAGAAGGCAGATTCAGAGTTCAGGTTATCAGATTCATGTTTCCTATAACACTTTATTGAAATGTTTCTAAGTGTCACTTTTTTTAGTTTTATCTGTTTTTCTTTACTCTTAAAAAATAGGGATAATCATTTTGCTGAACAATAATCTTCAGTTCAGTTCAGTTCAGTCGCTCATTCGTGTCCAACTCTTTGCAACCATGAAGCGCAGCACGCCAGGCCTCCCTGTCCATCACCAACTCCCAGAGTTCACTCAGACTCACGTCCATCAAGTCGGTGATACCATCTAGCCACTTAGGCATAATATAATGACTCTAAGCTTAAAAGGAGTAAATATTTAATAACTGGGAGATGCTACTAATGTTTTTAACATCATTGCTAAGATTTATATTTTGTAGAGGGCAGGTTATTTGAAATATGCTCTTTAATTCTTTAAATTGAATAATTTAAAAAATGCTAAAACTGTTTAAGTGATAAAATTCTCATACTTACTTATGTGATTTAGCAAAGGACTTGAAATTATAATCAATGTATATGAAGCTGAGTGCTTTCCTATAATGAAACAATGTCTCTGTGGAAATGTGGCTATAATGACCCAGAGTCAGTGCATTAAGATATTCTTTGGATCATCTGTCTTTATTACTCATAATAAAAGAGCTTAGTGCAGAAAGGCTTCAGATCATGGAAAAATCACAGTGGCACTAAAATTATTTTTCTGCTCTCAGTATGCCTCCTGATCACCATTATTGCCTGGTCCGTTACTTAAGTCACTATTGTGCAAATTTTGAAGACTAGAGGTTAGCAATCTGCCCTAGGAGGGAATTTCTAAATTTTCTGTATAATACATGAAATGGAGGATTTTTTAAACCTTTCTGGTTGGATAGGATTAAAGTGAGAACACTACCAAAATTGAGGAATGAGAGAACTGGAAATCATAGAATCATTCTTCAGGAAGCAATCTTAAGGTACAATGAATGATATGAAACAGACCACTAGACAGATCACATGAGAGAACTAGGGTAGGTTAGCTGTCCCCCACCACTCCTGTAGATACAAATTCAAATAGCAGGGTACAAATGGAAATCAATTATTTCTTCTGAGATGTCTGAGAATAGACATAAATATTTTAAAAAGAGACACATATTTTAATATTCCCCTATAATTTAAATTTAGGTTAACATGTATAAATATAAATAAAATATTTTCATGTAGTAATTTTGTTGTTGTTTAGTCGCTAAGTCAATTCCAAATTTTTTGTGACCCTGTGGACTGTAGCCCACTGCTCTCTGTTCATGGGATTTCCCAACAAGAATAGAATACTGGAGTGGGTTACCATTTCCTTCTCCAGGGGATCTCCCCAACCCAGGGTTTGAACTTGAGTCTCCTGCCTTGACAGGCAAATTCTTAACCACTGAGCCACCAGGGAAGTGGTAGTAATTAGAGAACACTTTATCATATAATAAATCATGCTTATTTATTTTCAAATAAGTCCTGCCATAAATTAAAAATATGGAAAACTGAGTCAAGCAAAAGGATTGATGTATTAGTGTACATTGTTCTGGTTTTAATTTAATTAATAGGAAAAATTTTAACAGCATGTTCTTCTTGTTGTTCAGTTGCTCAGTCTTGTCTGACTCTTTGAGACCTCATGGACTGCAGCACGCCAGGCTTCCCTGTCCTTCACCATCACCTGGAGTTTGCTCAAACTCATGTCCATTGAGTCGGAGATGCCATCCAACCATCTCACCCTCTGTTGTCCCCTTCTCCTCTTGCCTTCAGTCTTTCCCAGAATCAAGATCTTTTCCAATGAGTCTGCTCTTGGTATCAGGTGGCCAAAGTATTGGAGCTTCAGCTTCAGCATCAGTCCTTCTAATGAATGTTCAGGGTTGATTTCTTTGGGGATTGACTGGTTTGATCTCCTTGTGGTCCAAGGGACTCTTAAGAGTCTTCTCCAGCACACAGTTTGAAGGCATGAATTCTTCTTAATATTAACAATATTAAGGCCAGTGCTTTTTTAAATATTAAGTGTATTATTTATATTTAAAAAAAAAACACCTTATGATGTGCTCCTGTTAGCTGAGTCAGTGATTTACACTGTTCTCATTCATCTCCTCTGTGAATTGATTGCTTGAAGAAATTTTTTTTTTTCTGAATTAGTTATTCCATATTGCTAACAAGCCAGTGGGTCAAAATTCCTTAATATTTTCATTAGAATTAAGATCTAATCTGAACAAACACTTGTTTAAAATATTCTGCATGAATTCATAAATTTTTATGTAGTTTAAATCTTGAAATTTACTTATATATTTAGGATATATTCCCAGGTAAAAAATGATCATATCATTCAGTCTAAATCAAAGCCCCCTGTGTGTATGTGTTTGTTGCTCAGTCGTGTCTGACTCTTTGCTACCCCATGGACTATAGTCAGCCAGGTTTCTCTGTCCATGGGATTCTCCAGGTTTTGTAAATAACTCCAGTTTTTTGTTGAAATGACTTTTATTCTTCAAGGTATGTTAAATGAGAATTATTTTCTATTTTACAAAACCAATAGAAAGTACCAGTTTAGTTCAATTAAATATTTTAAAAATAAATCAATGAACATTATAGGCAAAATTAAGAAAGATTTTAGACCTTCGATAGCTTCTATTTATAACAATCATTACCAGGTTTACCAGCCTATAGAGGGCTGTTAGTTATAATTCCAAAATAAACTTATGACTTATGAATATTTTAAAAATAGTAGAATATAAATCTACAACCTAGAAAAAAACTTCAATTAATTTATTTTTTCTTTTATAAAAAACTTGTATCCCAATGAAGCCATCTGTACTTTAGAGAGTAAAGCAAAAATAGATATAAAAATAATAAGAAAAATTAATCTCATATACAATATATAATTTTAGTTAAATTTAATTAAATATAAGTGAATTTAGTAAATATGAGTTTAAAAATATTTATTTAAATATTGCTTAATTTTATACATATTCTTATGTAAAACGACTTCAATAGTTACATAGAACTCCTATGATCAAACCAATGTTTGATAAGGTACCATTGCTGTTGTTGTTATTTAGTCACTAAGTCATGTCCCATAATTTCTGTGACCCCATGGATTGTAGTCCGCAAAGCTCCTTTGTCCATGGGATTTCTCAGGCAAGAATACTGGAGTAGGTTACCAAGATTTTATCCATTTTTTGTCTTCGAGATCTAACATTACCCATTTCATAGAACAAGCTCTAATTCAAATTTGTGGAATTTGAATCACCATTCTTCTGGTTATTTAGCTGTAGGTTTTGGGATAGTAACTTCTTTATGCCTTAGCTTTGCTTTAATAAAATAATAAGAACTAAAAAACCTATACCTTAGTTTTGTTCTGGGGATTGAATTAGTTAATACTGTAAAGTTCTCAGAACTGTGATTGTGAAGTATTAATAGTAAACATTTACTCTAACATGTTGTAATGAAAGTGTGTGAAAGAGTCGCTCAGTCATGTCCAACTCTTTATGTTCCCATTTAACTAAATCTTAACGAAGTCAGAGATTATTTACTGAAAAGAAATGACTAGAAAACATGCATCAGTAGAAATCATAGAAAGAAAACCATTCAGAATTCACAGGTCAGTTTGCACTCTGTCCGTGCCCCAAAGTGACTTTCCCAACATTCCAATGGAATTATATTTATTTGCTAATATCATCAGAAAGAACATGATTCTACTTGCATTTATTAACAAGATTAAGGATGTGGAGCAACTTTTGTACAAGCTCCTTAGAATATGCGTTCCTTTTTCTCATCATTTGTACCTTTATTCTATTTACATCTGCATTTTGTGTGTGTGTGACTTAGGCTACCACTAAATCTACATCTTTCTACCCAACTATGTGATTTTTCAAAGTTGTGAACACCTTTTCTGTGACAGTTTTTCTGGTGTTTGGCTGCTTCGGGTCTTGGCTGCACCCTGTGGGGTCTTTCCCTGTGGCTCGTGGGCTGTCTAGCTGTGCCTCAGGGGCTCAGTAGTTGCAGTGCACAGGCTCAGTTGCTCTGTGGCATGTGGGATCTTAGTTCTCCGACCAGGGGTCCAACCTGCGTTCCCTGCATTGCAAGGCAGACTCTTGACCACTGGACCACCAGCAAAAGTCCGCCCCTCACTACAATGTTGGAACTACTCTTTCTCCACTTTTTAAACTTCTTTCTCAGTTGTTATGATGTGTTTTGTCATATAAAAGTGCTGGTAGGGAATTGTTACTGCTCTTTTGTTGTTCTGCCTTTGTTATTGTGCTTATTTAATATACTTCAACCAAATATTTGTATCCCTTTCTGATAAGTGTTGACTTCTCTTTATTAAAAAATTGTATGAAATTTGTTATGTTGAATATTTGTTATACAAGTATTTTGTATATTTTCTTGTACAATTTTGAATAAGCCAGTTATCTAGCCACTTTGTGTAAAATAAACCATGGAGATCTACATTAAAAGAATAAAATAGCAAGGCCAAACTGTTATTCTGTATCTGTGCTTAATTATTAGAAAATAGATTGATATAACATAATCATATATTAACTACTTTGAAACACATGTTTTTATACTGAGTATTTTCAAATATGCCATCTTACTGATAGAAAGTCAAATATTTGTTGTCATCATCCAGGCAAAATATGATACAGGCATAACAATATCAGGGGGAAATGTGAAATAAGAAAAAGTGGCCAAAGTCGTGGGGTCATGATGTGAAAGACTGCACTTCTTGTGACAGCAATTTGGAGGAATTTTTCTGCCAAATAGATCAGTAACTGTGATGCTCAGGACAAACCATGCTAGATTCCATACCCTCTCAACAGCTTTACAGTTCATTATGTGGCTCACAGGTCAGTGTAATCAATAACACTTACCATCTGTCCTTCTATTTAACTAGATTTTTCTTGCTAACTAGATGCCAAAATCGTTTGTTTTAGTACTGCTGAAGGAATGCATTAATCCAGCAGCTATCTGTTTATCATCTATAGCTCTAAGTCACTGCTTCAGGTCTGAGAAACAGCAGTTCACAAAATAAACAAAAAACCCCAGCTTTTTTATTATTATGGTTGGATGGAAGTACATCATAATCTTTAGAAAGTAAATACATGGGGTATATTGCACGTTCAGTTCAGTTTAGTTCAGTTGCTCAGTCGTGTCCGACTCTTTGCGACTCCATGAATCGCATCACGCCAGGCCTCCCTGTTCATTACCATCTCTGGGAGTTCACTCAGACTCACATCCATCGAGTCAGTGATGCCATCCAGCCATCTCATCCTCGGTCGTCCCCTTCTCCTCCTGCCCCCACTCCCTCCCAGCATCAGAGTCTTTTCCAGTGAGTCAGCTCTTCGCATGAGGTGGCCAAAGTACTGGAGTTTCAGCTTTAGCATCATTTCCAAAGAAATCCCAGGGTTGATCTCCTTCAGAATGGACTGGCTGGATCTCCTTGCAGTCCAAGGGACTCTCAAGAGTCTTCTCCAACACCACAGTTCAAAAGTATCAATTCTTTGGCGCTCAGCCTTCTTCACAGTCCAACTCTCACATCCATACATGACCACAGGAAAAACCATAGCCTTGACTAGACGGACCTTAGTCGGCAAAGTAATGTCTCTGCTTTTGAAAATGCTGTCTAGGTTGGACATAACTTTTCTTCCAAGGAGTAAGCGTCTTCTAATTTCATGGCTGCAGTCACCATCTGCAGTGATTTTGGAGCCCCCCAAAATAAAGTCTGACACTGTTTCCACTGTTTCCCCACCTATTTCCCATGAAGTGATGGGACCAGATGCCATGATCTTCGTTTTCTGAATGTTGAGCTTTAAGCCAACTTTTTCACTCTCCTCTTTCACGTTAGATGGTGAAAATGGCCTGTCCACAGAGAAAAGTGGGCTAAGAGAGGGCTGATGCGAAGGAGCCACGGATCAGGTCTTGTGATGACCTTGGGCCTTCAAATAAGCAAATGAGGTAAGAGAGGTTGGAAAGTGACAGTGAAAGTCTTTGTCGTGTCCGACTCTTTGCGACCCCATGGACAATAGAGTCCATGGAAGTCTCCAGGCTGGGAGGGGAGGTCTAAGCAGAGACCGGAAGCCTTGGAAGTGTGGCAGGGTTGGCCTCCGGATGAGGGGGACATGGAGAAAACCCCCTGGAGGAGGCCCTGTACTGTGGTGGGGAGTCCGGGTCCCAGAAAGGGGAGGCAGCCTGCAACGGCCGTGACAGGAAGGGGCTTAGTAGGAATCAGCTCAGAGAGGTTAGGGGAAAGGGGCGTGTCGATGCATCCGGCATAGCAACCGACACATAAGAGCTCACAGACAAAAGCCCCATCGCTCTGTTCTACCCCCAGCCTCGACCCTCAGAGCCCGAGTTAGATGGTGTTGATGGGTGAGTGGCCTGAGGAACACGGAAGAACTAAGTTTATTCCCAAACTTGGTGAACAAGCGGGAACCCGACCAATCGGCTCAGTGAGGAAGATAAATGATTCCCGTGGTTAGACAACGTGGCACCGGATCAAATCCTTGAGCTCATGGGTCAGAGGGGCCCTCCAAGGAGGATAAAGATCTCAGAGTGGGGAGCAGCGCTCAGCACTCGGAGCTCTGGGGAATTGCAGGGCTGCTGCTGCTGCTGCTGCTAAGTCGCTTCAGTCATGTCCGACTCTGTGCGACCCCATAGACGGCAGCCCACCAGGCTCCCCCATCCCTGGGATTCTCCAGGCAAGATACTGGAGTGGGTTGCCATTTCCTTCTCCATAGCAGGGCTACAGGCAGCCAACTCAGGGAGCAAAAGGGAGTCATGAAGATGTGGTTTGAAATCATTTCAGTTAGTAAAAGTATACCAAGACTGTATTTGAATACAAAGATTTCAAAAGTACATTTCTGTTTTGAAAGATTAGAAAAAATAGCTGGATCTTTAGATAAATGATGACCTTAGCTTGACAATATAAGCTAAAATTCTAAACATGCTTCAGTTCAGTCTCTCAGTCGTGTCCGACTCTTTGCGACCCCATGAATCACAGCACGCCAGGCCTCCCTGTTCATCACCAACTCCTGGAGTTCACTCAGACTCACATCCATCGAGTCAGTGACGCCATCAAGCCATGTCATCCTCTGTCGTCCCCTTCTTCTCCTGCCCCCAATCCCTCCCAGCATCAGAGCCTGTTCCAATGAGTCAACTCTTCTCATGAGGTGGCCAAAGTACTGGAGTTTCAGCTTTAGCATCATTCCTTCCAAAGAAATCCCAGGATTGATCTCCTTCAGAATGGACTGGTTGGATCTCCTTGCAGTCCAAGGGACTCTCAAGAGTCTTCTCCAACACCACAGTTCAAAAGCATCTATTCTAATTCTTCAGCACTCAGCTTTCTTCACAGTCCAACTCTCACAACCATACATGACCACTGGAAAAACCATAGCCTTGACTAGACAGACTTTGTTGGCAAAGTAATGTCTCTGCTTTTTAATATGCTATCTAGGTTGGTCATAACTTTCCTTCCAAGGAGTAAGCGTCTTTTAATTTCATGGGCAATCACCATCTGCAGTGATTTTGGAGCCCAAAAAAATAAAGTCTGACATTGTTTCCACTGTTTCCCCATCTATTTCCCATGAAGTGATGGGACCAGATGCCATGATCTTCGTTTTCTGAATGTTGAACTTTAAGCCAACTTTTTCACTCTCATGCATGTTACTGATAGTGATGATGACTGTAGTCCCCATAGTTTGAAATTTCACTTTAGCAAAAGCACTCAAAAAGAGTTCTTTTCAATAACACCCATAGTTTTGTGGGTTTGTTTCCCATCCATATTGCAAAAAGTTTTAATTCTAATTTTTCTATCATTTAAAAATGCAGTGTTTTAATAAAAGTAGATAAAACTAAAGCAGTATACTTCTTTGCTTCTTATTATAAAACAGTTTAAGATAGATGAAAGAGAAAGAACAACCCATGTAACTATGGTTTTAAATAGTGAAAGATATTGGAGACAATCACATTTATACACAATTCCCATACTAGTCATAGTATTCAAGCCTTATTCCACAAAAGGATATGTTACTGTAAAATGACTACAAACACTTCTGAAGTTTGATAAACCTTGAATGGAGCATACAAAAATATTTCCTATAGAACAGAATATTTTTAACACATGGTTTAAGTTTTATTAATAAGAAAATAAATGGAAAATACCAAGAAATACCTCGCTTAACAAGTCAGTTTATGATTTTGAGTCTAGCTAAGGCTTAATATAAATTCCAAACACATACTCTTAAACCATATGAAATACAGTTAACACATTTATTCTTTATTGTATTTATTTCAGAGGGTAGACATGAATTTTTTCCAAATGTTTATAGTTGTCTGTAGAAAACATACTCTTTAAAAAAGGTTTATTTTCCAAGCTATTGTTATTTCAAGTGAGTTAAATGCCAATTTGGGGGGAGAGAATATAACTATAAATATGGAAAGGCATACAAAGTAGTACTCAAAAGCAAGACAAACAGTATTAGGTCCAAAATATTATCAGTTTTATTCTTTTGAATATATTTCCAAATATGATTTGTTCAAAGATTATTTTCTTGTTGAAACTCAATTTTTATCTAGACAGAGAAAAAACTCTTAAGGGGAATACAATACAGCACGATTGCTTCAAATTATACCAACCCATATATTGGTATTTTGCTAGGAAAAATCAATGGCGGCAGCCAACTCTTTACAATAGTTTCATTAAAAATCACATCTGTGGTCTGATATTTTCTTTCCTAAGTCAAAGAAAAGAACACTCTTATTTTGTTTATGTTGTTTGACCAACTACCAGCTTCAATTAAAATTCTTAGCTGGATATATTGTCTGAAGGAGAGGAAATCAAAATATATTACTTATCTGGATCTAAACCAATAGTTGGGACATTGGTGGCTTAATAGCTGACACCTTTATATCCTGATATTAATTATCTTTTATGACATATTAAAATATTCAAAAAATTATGTAAAACACATTTTGTTTATTTGGTTGTTGAAATAAATATGAAGAAGCTATTTGCTCTTAAGATGCTTTTTTTTTAAGGAAATGTCAAATATCTTATCTCAGTTTTACTCTCTAAAGTGAGAATCTAAGTTATTTATTAATTCAAAGACATATATTCAATTTTACTGTTTCACTGTGCTGGGCAGTGGTGAAACCACATTGAGTTCAATAAAGGAGTTAAAACAGGTGTATTTGGTCTTTCTTATGAAAGATCTATCAGAGAAGCAACCAGTCAGAGAATATTACAAATAAATATAAAGCTTAAACTTTGAAAATCATATCCCAGAAAGTTGTTGTATTTTCTAAGACCCTATGATGATACATTTTAGACTAAAAGTAAGAAAAATTGGGGGAGAAATTTTGCAGAGAAAGTGATGAGTACAAAGAAAGGCAGGCGGTGACTAAGCAAACAGGAAGTGATCTAATTCAAGGAAACGTCTAGACCATGGTTAGTGGGGTACAAAAGGGGTGGATTCCAGGTGGTGTCAGAAAGCACTGAATATAGCAGGTGGCCCCTGTCAGCCAGTGCAGACCACTTAACTTTTTGATCTATCTTGGGTCGAAAGGCAGTGGGAATTGATTACAGCAGGCTTTTTGTCATAATCAGATTTCCATGTGCAAAGAGCACTGCAGTGGCAATGTGGAAAGTAACTGTCAGTCACCGGTTCCATAGTGAAAGTGAAAGAAAGTGTTAGTCCCTCAGTTGTGTCTGACTCTGTGACCCTATGGACTGTTGCCCGCCAGGCTCCTCTGTTCATGGAATTCTCTAGGCAAGAATACTGGAGTCGGTAGCCATTCCCTTCTCCAGGAGATCTTCTTGATCCAGGGACTGAACCTGGTTCCTGAATTGCAGGCAGATTCTTTATCGTCTGAAATACAGGGAATACGGACTCCATTTGAATGACTGTCCTTTAGGCCAGTAGCTAACACACCCTCAGTCTCTGCCACTTCCCAGCCTGGACTAAAAGGCATGAGATCTGGCAGCTTTGAAGGTAACCTTTAATGTATTTTAAAATCCTAGGAGAACTTAAGTGAAGTCGCTCAATCGTGTCCGACTCTTAGCGACCCCATGGACTGAAGCCTACCAGGCTCCTCCATCCATGGGGTTTTCCAGGCAAGAGTACTGGAGTGGGGTGCCATAAGGAGAACTTAAATCCCCAGGAAATAGTTGACCAAGGACAGTGAGGAACAGAGCAGCTGGGGTTCCCATCTGCCTATTTCTAGCTCATTTTCTCTAGTATCACCTCTAGTTTCCGCTAGTATCCTCGCAGATGCCAGACGCCTGAATACAACGAAAAGGCTGAGGAAGGAGGCATTTGCCCCGTTCTGTTTCCAGCTTGCCTGTCTCAACGCGTTCATGGCTCTTCTCCTGCCGTTTAATTGCAGTTTTCACTATCAGCTCCCTTGGTTCTCAGGCCTTCAGACTCAGATGGAATCACTCCACCAGCTCTCTTGGGGCTTTGTCTTGCAGGGGGACTTCTCAGCCTGCATAATCTTGTGGGCAACTCCTCATAATAAATCTCTTTATTTATGTATCTGAATCATAATATATGAAATATATGTTGCTGCTGCTGCTAAGTCACTTCAGTCGTGTCCGACTCTATGCGATCCCATAGACGGCAGCCCACCAGGCTCCCCCGTCCCTGGGATTCTCCATGCAACACTAAATATAATATAATATGAATATATGAATCATATATGTATATGTGAATCACAATATATGTGCATAATATGAATATATATAAATCATAATATATGATTGTATGCATAATCATATATACATCTTCATATATTATATACTAAGTATATAATATACTTCTTCATATATATATATATTCTGTTTCCCTGGAAAACCCTGATTACGATTTACCTTTTGTAGGTAAATTCCCAGCTTAGCGGAAGCAATTTTGACAGAGAAATGGTTGGTTATTTGAGTACGAGGAGGAATATGTGAAAAGCAGGGAGAAAGAGAGATCACAGCAAACTCTTTAGAAAAGTTTGGTTATAGTGCCTAAAAAGATGCCTTGAGAAAAACTAGGTTACCCAAATTACTCAATGTTAGCAGAAATGCCCTTAGACATCATAGAAAAGACCTGTTAAAACTGTAGTCTAATATATAAATTTTAAAAATCTGTGAAGGATTCTTTTGTATGATAGTCAATAGATGCCGTCTTGTTAGAAAAAAATATAGAAGTAGAAGAAGAAAGGAAAGCTAAGTAATTCATATTAATTATATCGAACCACTTCACAATATATAAGTCAAAGCCCTCAAAACATTATGATCTACTTGGACATATAAAGTTACTAGAATAAAAAAATCAATTATAAATATTTATTTGATAAGTACATATCATTGCTAGAGTATTCTGAGGGACAATTATTTTCCTGGGGGAAAAAAAAATGTGGTTTAAAAGTGTCCTATATTTTATTCTAGCTGAGGCTATCCAAAGGCAGATCTATTCAAATAAAGACACCAGTCTCAATTAGTGTCTGACCTAGGCCAAATCATTTTTTTTTTTTTTTGGTAGCTGCTTAATGAGGAAAATAATACAAAATGTCTTACAAGATTTTGGAAGCTTAGTTGCATGCCAATGAAATGGCATTTAGAAAACTTGTTAAAATGAATATAAAAGGGTATTGCATAAGTTCTAGTTACTATTTTGCTGAAGAAGAATCATCTCATCCTTATAATTAAGCTCATTTTTACCATGATCTTTCAAGCAAATTATTTTGGGTAATGTAACATCTCATACTTAATAAATAAACTATGACAACAGTTGTAATGGACAATGTCCAAAGATTTTCTAGCAACCTGACAAAGAAACCAAGTAACATAATTGAGGTGATAACTTTGCATATCAAGGACACCGCATATTTAATAAAATAAATAAGTACTCCC
This sequence comes from Cephalophus harveyi, assembly GCA_006410635.1. Taxonomy (NCBI): domain Eukaryota; kingdom Metazoa; phylum Chordata; class Mammalia; order Artiodactyla; family Bovidae; genus Cephalophus; species Cephalophus harveyi. The sequence goes on along the minus strand of SJYT01019360.1, from coordinate 60,664 downwards.
CAGGGATTTATCACCTGAGAACATGTATCATAAAATTATTTTCATCTAGTTACTCAGTGTTTACTGAGTGTGAATCAAAAGTGGTTTAAAATTTTATACATTTGCAATTAGCAATTATCTCATATACCATTTTCACCAAAATGAGCATTAGTGTTAAGAGAAGCATTATCATGTCCAATATTGTCTGTATGGGCTTCCCAGGTGGCACTAGTGGTAAAGAATCCTCTTGCCAATGCAGGAGACTTGGGTTCAACCCCTGGGTTGTGAAGATCCCCTGGAGAAGGAAATGGCAACCCATTCCAGTATTCTTGCATGGATAATCCCATGGATAGAAGAGCCTGGTGGGCTACCGTCCACGGGGTCACAAGAATCAGACATGACTCAGTGACAGAGAGCACACACATTGTCTGTATGAACCATTTTCACTAAGTGACTGAGGACTATGACTATAGAGTAATATCTATGTTGCATTTATTTAGTTTCTGTATGCATTCATTAGTACATTTAGGTTATAATTTTGCTTAAAAGTACTATTTTTACAAAAAGAAATTATAGCAGTTATAAACATATGCCTCTAGGATACGCCTACCATGATGAGTACAGTTAAGGGCTCCAGTTGCAGAGGTCTGAAATCCAGCAAGCACTGCTTTCAGATCAAGTCTCCCAGCCAATAAAGCAGCACATCAGCAGAGAGGAGATCCCGCTGATGGGGAACTGTGACTCAACGGCTCTCCACTGGACTTGCCAAGACTTTCCTGGACTGCACTGCAATCTATCTCCCTTCTCTTGCCCACGGGTCAGAGCAGCATCTGATAGCTCTCCTGGTCTCTTCCAGTCTCCTCTCAAATTCATCTTAGAGATGGGTACCCAGCCCCCGCCACATATATTGCAAACTTAATTCCATCTTGGTGCATGCTTGTTGGGGCACCTGGTCTAATATATTTATCATTCAGGATGACTTCATGGAAAATTATATAACTTAGAATTTTTAGATCTATGAGGCATCTTAAGAGATCATTCCATTTCACACAGGCAATGGGAAAAAATAAAGCCTGCTCCAATACTTTGGCCACATGATGCGAAGAGCTGACACACTGGAAAAGACTCTGATGCTGGGAAAGATTGAAGTCAAAAGGAGAAGCAGGCCGCAGAAGATGAGATAGTGCTCAATGCACATCAATCTGAGCAAACTCCAGGAGAGAGTAAAGGACAGGGAGGCCTGGCAAGCTGCAGTCCAGAGAGTTGGACACGACTCAGCAACTAAACAATAACAAGAGAGGGTGAATGAATTTTCCAAGTGTGTATGGTTATTGAGAAAATCTGGGACCAATTAAGTCAATCAATCCTTCCTCTATTTTAAATCCAGTAGTAACAAAATGCAACTGTAGGCAGAAGGTAAATTGTGTCCCAAAGCAGACTTGTGTCCATATCACCTCTGAGATGAAAGTGTACCATTATTACAGTAGCATTAAGAATTATTTCTAGCAGCCCTAATAACCCAGTTGTTAAAGTGTCATCACCCAAAAGAAAATAAAGCACGTGAACTCATGAAACCTGTTATGGGACTCCATTACGTCTCATAAAGATCCTAAATAATAAGAGTTCTTTGATTTTAACACTTTCATGTACTATCGTGTGGCCTCTTTGATTTATTTCAGTGCACTGTCATCATTAAATATTTTCTCATTGATGAAATTTATCAAATGGATATTTTTATAATTTTCTACAAATTAACATTATTAAAGAAAAAATTAAGCATTAGACTTCCAATAACCGTTGCAACAAACTACAAGATGCACTAAATATACACTTGGTCCAGTCTGTCTCACCTAGGGATGAGACACTGACTCCACCTGGATGCTTTTTCCCTCTCGTGTTTGTTCAATGTCCATTTCAAAGTTAGATTTAAAGAAAAGATGCCACAGGACAAATGACAGTAAATAGCCAGTTTTCTGGAAACTGGTTGTTTTTTTCTCTTTGACCATCATATCCTATTTTCAGTATTTTTGGACAAATACACACAAAACAGTGAAACAATACTTCCATTTTATTAAGTTCATTTAGTTTATTCAAGTGTTTCAAAGAACATTTTATTTAATAGAAATACTCATACTTTCTAGATTATAAGTATATAGTGTATAAAATTAAATTAGAAAAATATAAAACATATATTCGACATTTAATAATATCACTAGGAGGGCTTTCCTAATGGCTCAGTATTAAAGAATTCACCTGCAATGCAGGCGTTGCAGGTTCAATCCCTGGGTCAGGAAGAATCCCCTGCACAAGGAAATGGCACCCCACTCCAGCATTCTTGCCTGGAGAATCCCATGGACAGAGGAGCCTGGTGGGCTACAGTGTGGGGGCTTGCAAGAATCAGACACGACTTACTGACTAAACCACTGCCACCACTAAAACACCACACCAATATCACTATTCCCCCAGGGAAGAAGAAACAAGCTTGCTTATAATTTAAGGACCAAAATTTATTGAGCAAATTGTAATTTCTGCATTTGAGGTTGCAACTAAATGCTCCATTATTTCTTAAATGTTTCTTAAATAAAATAAAAAAGAAACACCAAGAAAAGCCTTTGTGTTAGATGAACCAGAGTCCCACATTTTAAATTGTCTCAAGCTATAATAATTTATTAAAATAGGTATTTAACTTTGGAATGGAAATGACAATTAAGTACTAATTTGCATATTAATAAATGCATTTGGATCTAGAAATGCTTAGCTAGTTAATATAATTAAAGGCTATGCAGTTTAATATAATTCACACCAAGTCCGAGGAGATAGGTAATACTATGTTTATCAACAGACAAGGATAACAATTCTCAAAGAATTTAAGTAATTTCTCAAGGTTATGCAGCTATTTAGTTGTGGAGTTATATATTTATACAGATGCATTTCAGATTATATGTGTGTTCTTCCCAATATAATACTGATTCTAAAATTGGGTTCCAAGGATGTATTATACCTCATTTTTCTTTCTGAGGAGTTTCTTTTTTAATTATATGCTTCCATTTTGATTATAATATAAAACTGATTAATAAGCCTATTGTGGATGGTGAGAATGACCACCAAATGTCTTATTGGTGATATGAGTCTAGTGCTTTTCTTGCACCTGTGTTTATGATCACTGTGCAGCCAAATGATTCTATATTTTATTTCTTAGCAAATCAAGCAACAAGGGACTGCATTTAGTATCCAAGTGATAACCTCATAGCACATGAAGATCAAGTGAACAATGCTGTAAATGTGGAAGCAGAGGAAAACTGAATTACCACCCATATAACATGGTACTGGAAGAACAAAGATGGCAATATTTTTATAGTTGACTGAGTTGACTGAGAAAATTATTATCATTTTGAGATTCATTCATGTTGTGCTAATTGTTATTTACTTCCTTTTTATTGCTGAGTAGTATTTCTTTGCTTGAATACACCATGCTTTTATTTATTTATTTTTTTAGTCCATTCACTTAGTGACAACTATTTGGACTACTTCCCATTGGGAATATTAAACATAAGGCTTCTATGATCATTGACATACAAATCATGGTTTGGAAATTATTCCTTGGTGAGGTTTAAAGGCCCTATTGCTTCTGTGGTACAACTGCAAGAAAGTCTTTTTTTTTTCCACCCCCAAGGATGTGATCCTCTTTGCTTTCTGCATCATAGAAAAAGCCATTCTATTTTTGGGGTCAGTCTCTCTCGGAGTGCTTCCAGAATGAGGAATAGGAGTCTCCAGGCTCCAAAGACAAGCCTTTTGCCCATTCTCCTTTCCACCTCCCATACTGTGAAAACTCTTTCTAGCTTTGAAATAGGAAAAAAAAAAAAGTAAGCTGCTTTGTTTCTGTGCAAAACCTATCTTCCTCAGTAGGCTTCGGCTGACACACCAAGCGTCTTGCCAGCAAGGACACTGCTCTCTGCAATGCCCCTGTGGGGGCGGGCTTCAGGGCAGGCTGCAGGTCTGAGGGAGACCGGGAGAGGAGTACGGGGTGGGGGGACTATGAGATACCATTTAGGAACATCTGAGTACCAATTTTAGGAATAAGTGTTTGTATCTAGTTTTACATTACTGCATATTTTAATAGTATTTTTCAGGGAAGTAATAATAGGAATCAGTGAGAAATTTTTTGCTTCAGAAGCAGTTCACAGACTCCATAAATTTGAATCATTTCACAGTACTATAAGGATTCCTTGGGACTGCTCTCGAGGTTCAGACAGTAAAGAATCAGCCTGCAGTGTGGGAGACCTGGGCTCAATCCCTGGACTGGGAAGATTCCCTGGAGGAGGAAATGGCAACCCACTCCAGTATTCTTGCCTGAAGTATCCCATGGACAGAGGAGCCTGGAGGGCTACAGTTCATGAGGTTGCAAAGAGTCAGACATAACTGAGCGACTAACACACACACACACTAGGATTCCTCAGTGATTAAGTAAAGCTTTTGCTCATCAAGGACTTTATAATCTCAAGTAGACAGGGGTGGTGATGGACATACCATTAAGCAAAGGTAATACTGAAAATGTTTAAAAACTGGAGCAATGTGGGGCTCAGCAATTAAGAACAGACAGTTTGAGGGTGGAGGAGGGAGGATTGAGAGTTTGGGATTAGCAGATGCAAACTAGTATACATAGAAAGGATAAAAAATGTTCTACTGTAGAGCACCGGGAACTGCAGTCAATATCCTGTGATAAACCATGATGGAAAAGAATATGAAGAAGAATATATATGTATAACTGAGTCACTTTTCTGTACAGCAGAAATTAACACAACATTGTAAATCAACTATACTTCAGTAATATATAAAAGAATAGACAGTGGATATCAACAATTGATAAGACCACAGAATGAACCCCAGCTGAACGTCAGCCTTGCCTAAGGGTAGTTGCACAGAGTTTATAACATGTTTTTCTTGTATGCTTTCATTGATATAGCTTAGCATAGCCAGAGTCAGTATTTTTAATCATCATGTTAGGTAATGAGCACCCAAGAATAAAATGGTATTGGAAACTCATATTTTGTGTCCCAAGTTTTTATGATACTGAGGTTCTTGTGTTTTCAACATCATCTCCTAGACTTCTTCTAAAATATGAAATCATTTTTGAAAGCAGAATAACTCATTTTTGACTCTTCTCAAACTTTTTACAAGATATTTTCATAGGTTTAATATTGGGGTTAGAAATTGTGCCTCCTACCTCAATCTGCTAATAAACCGAGGGCAGAGGGGATAATTTTGAACTTTTAAATAAATTAGAAGGTAATTTGGAACTAGGGATTAACTCTTATAAAAGCAGAGTGTTTTATCTTGGAGAACATCGTCCATCCTTCTTATCCAGATTTCAATTTGCAAAGAATTTTCAGCTTTCAGCTCTCCTCCTCGCCTCTGTGTTCTTTTATTCCGATTTCTCAGGGCAGTGCTGGGCTGCATAGCAGGTGGTTGATGTAGGCTCCAGGTCTTTCAAAAGAGCAGTTATCACATTTTTCAACAGCTCAGGTAGTAGAAATTTGCTTTTCTCACAGTACCTTTTTTTTTTTGAAAGGTAGATTTTTGCCAACTGTAAATGGAACTCAAACCCCTGGGAGTTTAAACTCATTTCTAGGTTTGAAATCTACATTACTCAGATGGGCCTGAAACATGCAAAAATCATTTCCTTTACAGCTCAGGGATGTTTGAGAGGCTCAAATCTGAGCCAAAACAAGAAGATTGCCAGGAATAGAGAAACATGTTAATATTTTATTACTGTTATTCTTTCTATTGTATTAGTCATGAGGGGCCCCAAAGCCTTAAATACTTTTCAATAGCTCAGAATATATGGTATGTTTTTTAATGATTATTTTTGTAAAATACATTTCCAAACTCCACTAGGAAAAAGTGATATTTTTTTAAATCTCAATTTTACATATTAACCCTTCAGAATGTGTTAACAGTATCTTTTCCTATTTTATGTAAAATCTATTATTTTTAAAACTGGCATATTCAAATATGTTTCATTAGGCCATCTGAAGGAGAGTAGAATTTGATGGCCCAAAATACACCTCTGCTGCAGAAGGATTATTTCAGGCTCATTATTTTTAAGAAACAGTAAACACAGAGAATCTCTGAAAGTGGAGTACAAGTTATCTGTTTGTAAGAGAAATTGACATTTATCAAGAGAATTCCATCTGGAAGGGTGTCTTCCTCTCTGTACCAAGAGGAAGAGGAGGAGGAGCACATCTTTAGAAACTCAAATCCATGCAGCAAGCAAGGATTTAAATCTGCATTACAACCTTATCTGTGTTCATTAGGCTTTTCCTAGTCCCCTCCCTCCCCTGGCTGCCCCCACTCCAACATCTTCTTATATCCGGTGACAATATTTAAGGTGATGGGTTGGGTCATTTCAGGGTTTTGCTCAGTTTTCCTGGTGATCTCCCATGTATAATGGAGGTGAAAATGTGATTACGCTTCTGTTTTTTTTTTTTTTCTCCTGTTAATTTCTCTTTTATTACAAAGGAGTATTAGCTGAGAACTTAGAAGGATAGAGTGAAGTTTATTTTTTCCTCCCTACATATCATAAATAACAGACTTTACCATCAGCAGTAGCATCCGCAGGAATAGAGACATGGTATCTCCAAGGCAGCTTGGGGAAAAAAAGAAAAGCAAGCACAAAGTAAAGAGCTCTGAAGTTAGCTTTTTCACTGTCTTATTGAGGATTATAGCCCAGGAGAATACCTCACAGATAGTTCTGAGGAGCTCAACCCTGGAGAAGAGGGTTGGGGGTCAGTATATATATGATTTTTGTAAAACGGTGAGTGCAATCAAGCACACATCTAAGTAGCAGGTTGCTAGAATGGATATCTCAGTTATGATTTTACTGTTTTTCTAAGTACGGAAGATGCAAGACATTTTTGAATCTATCTATATCTATAGGACATCTCAGGGAAATAACTCCCCAAAAGTTAATACTTCCTTAAATGATTCTCTTGATAGTGACTAACTTTACAATTTCTAAGTTTCAAGCTTAATTTCTCCCCATTGTAATTAAGACATCTTTGCTGTATTTTTTTTCATGTTGTGATTTTCTAATGTGTATTACTCATCAATTTATCAACTTCAGTTCTGTTTGTTTTTATTTTTAGTTTTCCTGAAACCACAATCCTGCCTTCATAGACAGAGTTGTCATAATTTAACAACAAGAGAAAAGTGAAACCACAAAACCACATCTTCAGATCAGGAATCTGCAAACGTTTTCTGTTAAAGGTCAGATAATAAATACGTTAGATTTTGTGACCACACAGCCTGGTGGCGGTGCTGCTTCTCCTTATGCTTGTTCTTCTTCTTTTCATCATTATTATCCCTTAACAATGTAAAGACTGCTTGTATCTAACCCAATACCTCTCACTCTACAGGAAGACACCTGGCCAGCACCTTCTGCCGGCCACTGAGTTCATGGTTCACTTTCAGGATTCATATATAGAAGTATAAGTATAAGCAGCTTTAGCCTGAACCACCACCCCTCCACCCCCCGGTAAATAACTATATCCTACAACTTAGTGCTTGACTAAAGGTTCTTTTGCATTTAGCCTTACAGATTTTACAATGGTAGTTAGGTAACAGCTCTTTCCCCCACCCCATTTAGTGAGGTGGTTGTTTCAGACATTTTTAATCCAGTAAAATTATTCTGACACATTCTGCATTCTATCAAGAGATTCTCCAACTTCCTATAGGTTTTTTTTTTTTAATATATATTGTTATTTGTATACATCAAGATTCATTCTTTCTAAGTTCCAGAGATGCATGATGTCATGTATAGACCATTACAGTAGACTGTGTGTGCTAAGTTGCTTTAGTCGTGTCTGACTCTTTGCGACTCTATGGACTGTAGCCCACCAGACCCCTCTGTCCATGTGGTTCTCTAGGCAGAAATACTGGAGTGGTTGCCATTCCCTTTTCCAGAGGATCTTCCTGATCCAGGCATCGAACCCACATCTCTTATGTCTCCTGCATTGGCAGGCAAGTTCTTTACCACTAGCACCACCTGGGAAGCCCTACATAGACTACAAAATAGTTTAATTGGTCTTGAAAAAATTCTGTGTTTTATCTAGTCTGCAGCATCCTCTTAAACCCAGAAAATCTTGTACCCAGGTCTGTTTACCATCTCTATGTTTTTGCCTTTTCCAAAACGTCATATAAATTCATGCAGCCTTTTCACACTGGCTTTTTTCCCTTAGCATCATGCATTTAAGATAAATCCATGTCTATAAACACATGGCTTCATATCCCACACCTTTTTATTGTTGAGTGGTGTTGTATTTTAGAGATATCCTAAAGTTTATTTCTCCATTCATCTATTGCAGAACATCTTGGTTGCTTCCAGTTTTTTGCCAATTGTGAATAAAACTACTGTACGCATTTACAAATACGTTTTGGTGTGGATCTAGATTTTCATATCAGTAGGGTAAATACTCAGAAGCGTGACTGTTGGATAGTGCTCCATGATTGAATTCAGCTTCATGTGAAACTGCCCAGCTGCTTTCCAAGTTCCTATACCATTTGCATACCCACCAGTAATACATGAGGATTCCTTTTACTCTGCATCTCACCAGCAATCTGTACTGTCAGCTTCTGGATGGGGGCCACGCTAGGAGGTATATAGTAGTAACTCATCATTGTTTTTTGCTTTCCCTGATGACAAAAGCTATCAAACATCTTTTCATGTGTTCTCTGTGTTCTCTCTATCTTCTCTGGTGAAATGTCTGTTTAGATTTTGGCCCATTTTTAATTGGGCTGCTTGTTTTTCATTACTGAGTTTTAAATGTGCTTTGGGTATTTCTGGGACAAGTGCTTTGCCAGATATTTTTTGATAGTGTTGTCAACTAGTCTGTGCTTTGAGTTTCCATTCTCTTAACAGGGTGTTTCAGAAAGCTGAGCTTTTAACTTTAATAACTTCCAAATAATGATCTTTTTTACTTTATGTAGCATGATTTTTGTGTGTGTGTGTATTTTATCTAAAGACTCGTTATTAATCTCGGGGTCACATAGATTTTCTCCTGGAAATTTTACAATGCTACATTTATATACAGATTTGCTTTGAGTGACTTTTGTAGAAGGTGTGAAGTGTGGGTCTAGGTTTATTTTTTGCATATGGACGTCCAGTTGTTCCAGCGTTATTTGTTGAAAAGACTGTCCTTTCTGTACCCAATGTCCTTTGTCAAAAATCAGTTGAATATATTTGTGTGGGTGCATTTCTGGGCTCTCTGTTCTGTCTCACTGATCTATGTGCTATTCTTTGGCAAATATCATGCTGTGTGATTACTGTAGCTTTATAATAATTCTGGAAATCAGATAGCATGAATCCTTCAACTTTGTTCACCTTTCATATAAGGTTGGCTATTCTAGGCTTTTGCCTTTCCAAGTACATTTCAGAATCAGATTGTCAATATCTACAAAGTAGTTTACTGGGATTTTAATAGAGTTGTGCCATACTTTCATTTTTATAAGTATGTATGTAATAAATCCTTTTCGGAATTTATTGCCAAAAGTAAAGTTTGCTTCTTTGCCCTGAAATCCATTGAGACCAGGGTCATTCCTTTTTTTAATACTAGCACCAAGGAAGCAAAGAAATAAATCATATTTAGAAATTACTATAGTCATTTAGTTATTTTTTGTACTGCTATCAATAAGCTTTTTAACATCCTAACCTGCATATAGATATGTATGCATACACTCATATATATTCCAACCCTATTAATGGTTGGTTTACAGGTCTTACTCAGCAACAATATTTACTAATGATGGCATAGAAAAGTGAGGCAACATACCCTGAATGTTTCAGCTGCAGTTTCCAAGTCCCTTTTTCAGAGTGATGAGAGGCGATGTATATAGTAAAGAATGGTACGAGGAAACCACTGAGGTTTGGAGTATTTCTGTTTTTACCACTTGTTCGTTCTTGACCTACAAGTTCTACGTGATTAATGACCATTCTCCTAACAGTTGCACCCCATAAATGCATAAACTTCAAAGTTATTTCTAATAACCTTTCTAGACCAGACAGAAGTATCTTCCTAATAGCATTTATGAGGACTAAGTATAGAGCTGTGAGGACTGAGTTCAGAGCTGTGCCTACAGTCTTCACAGTGATGAGCCAGCCCTGTCTCTTATACACATCTATACTCTATGTTAAGCATAATAGCTATTTTTTATACATGTTGTTTTACTTGTTTTCAAGTGATTCCTTAATAGAATTGGAGAAAATTCTTCACATAAATGCAAAGTCCTTTCTACCAAAGGGGAGAATATGAGCAGAAAAAAATATAAAGATGTATTGGGTTAGTAAAAATTCAAAATCTTTAGTAGAGCCAGAATTGAAATTTGTAATCTTAGCAAAATATATTTAGAAATGTAATGAGGCATTATCAGGGGAAAATACAATGGAGCCTAATTTTACTTAAATTGTATTCATAGATGTACATTTGCAGAACAGAGAATCTGAAAATAAATTAAGACTGTACAGTAATATAATTTCTTCATATTCTACACAGAATCCATGCAGTTGTTTTTGTCTATAACTTAGTAAGAGAAAGAAGAAACAGTCTATTTTTAAGTGGTTAAACTACTTACTCTGGTTTACCTTTTGTAGTTCATGAAGAATATATTTCATATGATGCTGGCTTTTCCTTTGTACATAAATGGCACTTTTCATCAATACCCTTGAGCAAGAACAAACAGCTACTTTTGAACAAGAAGTGTGTTGAGTAGGTATCAGGTATATAAAGGAACAACAGAACTGAGAATAGGACCTAAAAATCTTGTAAATTTTGTGTTCATAAAGTAGCCTACATTTTTTTCTTATGCAAAATATATTTCAGTATATTTTGGGCAAAACTAAAATAGTATTTCCAAAATGAATTCTTTTCAGAAGCCATTTGTAAATTCAAAATGTCAGCCACACAGTGTCTCTAGAGACCTCACCTCACCTCATATTTACTTAGTGAACTCACAGTCATCCTTTAAAGCCCATACCAACCCTTTGAGAAGAGTTCCTGGCTAATCCCAAGTACATTTGGGATTCTCGTATGCTCCACTACTAATTTACTTACTTACACACTGGTGTCTACAACTAGACCCTTTGAGTTTGATAGAAGTATAAATATGTCCATCATCTTTTTCTTAATCAAATTATGCATGCTCCTTGAAACTGCTTGATAGGGAATCTTTGCAGTATATATGTTTACTGTGATTTTGCAAGATTCTTTCTTTTGGAAGCAGAGCCATGTCTTCAGTGAGGGGTGCCACATTTGAAATCTGGCTCAAATTCCTGCACTGAGCCAGACTTTGCATTAAGGTGACACCCTGGGTCTCCACCATTCTTCATTTAGTTTGATTGTAGATGCCAAGCACCATCTCTGTTAGTGGCCTTTCTATTTTGCCTCTAGTGATGCTGTGTCAATGGTTTTTCCTGTGGTCATGTGTGGATGTGAGAGTTGGACTGTGAAGAAAGCTGAGTGCTGAAGAATTGATGCTTTTGAAATGAACTGTGGTGTTGGAGAAGACTCTTGAGAGTGCCTTGGACTGCAAGGAGATCCAACCAGTCCATTCTGAAGGAGATCAACCCTGGGATTTCTTTGAAAGGAATGATGCTAAAGCTGAAACTCCAGTTCTTTGGCCACCTCATGCGAAGAGTTGACTCATTGGAAAAGAGTCTGATGCTGGGAGGGACTGGGGGCAGGAGGAGAAGGGGACAAACGAGGATGAGATGGCTGGATGGCATCACGGACTCGATGGACGTGAGTCTGAGTGAACTCCGAGAGATGGTGATGAACAGGGAGGCCTGACGTGCTGCGATTCATGGGGTCGCAAAGAGTCGGACACGACTGAGCGACTGAACTGAACTGAACTGAACTGATGCTGTGTTCGATCAGCCACTCCACAACTCTCATGGGACCACGCCCCCTGGCTGCTCTTTTGACCTTGATCAATGTGGCAATAACTGTGACCGTTGGCTTCTGACAGTTAAACCCACAACCTGGTCTCTACTGCTTTGGAACCCTATAGCCCTCATTACTATCAACACACTGACTCTGGAACCATCCATCTTTCTGGCAGAGGAAAGCTGACACCACTGAAACTGTGTTTCTGGGGAATATAACCCTTCTGGCCGAGCTTCTGGTCTCAGATGGCATAGCCATCCCATCACCCCCACCAAACCGGACTTCAGCATCATCTTTCTCTGGGATTTGCTTTGCCCACTATGAGCCGCTACTTTTCTCAGGCTTTTATACTCTTGGACCATTCCTGGCTCCAACTATTCTAGTTCATGGTGTCTGGAAAGCAAATGCCAAGGAAGAACTAGAAGGGCAGGGCATTTATGGTGAGGATCGTCTGTGAGCTGTAAGGAGAGGGAATAGGACAAGCCATCGGTCCGTGACCGTCTGACACTCTTGAAAGAAGAGGAGGAAAACGTTGCAGCCAGAGAGGACCACAGACCGGAGAGTAGTCCTGTGGAAGTCTCCATGGACAGACCAACGGGGAGGCCGTGATCAAAGATTGCCCGTTAGGGGGCTCCTTTATTGCCGGAAGTGACTCAGGTCTGCCATTCCCCTTGGGGTCAGTTCTCAGCTGAGCACAGCGCAGGAAGTGTATGTCCTTGGTGGGAATGTGACTGCAGGTTGTGAATGTCCAGCAGCTGGAGGCTGGACTCCATAGCTAATTGCAAATACATATGTTTTTTCATTTTTCCTCACAGAATTTCATTTTAATATTTTTTAGTATATTTCACACAGTTTAGCTAAAATCTCCTTGACTAGTTTTATTGACCAAGAAAAACCACTCAAGAGGGCCAACAGGTAATAAAATATTTTCTAAAAATCTATTTTAAACACTTGAATATAAGGACATACTCATGTACTTTAACACCACTTACACTTTCTTTCCAGAAGACTTTGCAAGCTCTTCTTTCTTTGAGTTTAATATTGCTAAAGATGAAGGGTTGTTTGTTCATATGACAGAATTTAATTCAGGAATATTAAGAAGTCAAATAAAACTCAATAATTTACAGAAAACTGGTAGCACAGCTGGAAATGTCATTATTATTGTCCTCTGCAAAATAGTAGTTTCATGTTTCATTATTTGTTGTTGTTGCTCAGATGCCAAGTGGTGTCTGGCTCTTTGTGACCGCATGGACTGCAGCACGCCTGCCCTCCCTGCCCCTCACCATCTCCCTTAGTTCATCCAAGTTCATGTCCATTGAATCAGTGATGACATCCAACCATCTCATTTGCTTTTGCCCTCCTCTCTTTCTTCCTTTAATCTTTCCCATCATCAGAGTCTTTTCCAATGAGTCAGCTGTTCCCATCAGGTGACCAAAGTATTGGCACTTCGGCATCAGTCCTTCTGGAATGTGATTATTGTTGCCTCTGAAATGCTCACCCACTGTCTAATAGCACATCATGGTAGAGGGTAAGCTTCATGACTGGACCTAAAATTGGCTTCTCTTTATTCCTTTGTGAAACAGTGTGCTTGACAACAGACTCCAAACCTCGATAGCACCAAGAATATCAGGGTATAGAGACGTCCCTGCAAGGAGATCCAACCAGTCCATTCTGAAGGAGATCAGCCCTGGGATTTCTTTGGAAGGAATGATGCTAAAGCTGAAACTCCAGTACTTTGGCCACCTCATGCGAAGAGTTGAATCGAAAAGACTCTGATGCTGGGAGGGATTGGGGGCAGGAGGAGAAGGGGACGACCGAGGATGAGATGGCTGGATGGCATCACTGACTCGATGGACGTGAGTCTGAGTGACCTCCAGGAGATGGTGATGGACAGGGAGGCCTGGCGTGCTGCGATTCATGGGGTCACAAAGAGTCGGACATGACTGAGCGACTGAACTGAACTGAACTGAACTGAACTGGTGGTCTGAGGTTAAGACTCCACTGTTCCCGTGTAGGGGGTGTGAGTTTAATCCCTGGTTGGGGAACTAAGATCCCACATGCTCTGTGGCCAGAAAAAAAAGAAAAAAAGAAAAGAAAAAAAAAATAGGGCATAAATTAAAAGGGGAAAAACAGAGACAATAAGATCTAACTTTCCTGCTCCCAATTGCCAAAAGGAGACATTATTCTTGGTGAAACATAAGAGACCATATTATTTGTTAATGGCATTAAAAAAATTACAGCATATTAAAAATAAAAGCCCTATCCATCTAGAAATGAAATATCTATCTCTATCTATTGTCTATTTACTTGTCTATCTGTGTCTTTTCTTAGTGATGTTCTTAGATTAGCACTTAAAAAATACTATTTTTTGCATTACTACAAAGGGCCATGCTGTCTAACAGACTCACATGAAATTACAGGTCTTACTCAGCAACAATATTTACTAATGATGGCATAGAAAAGTGAGGCAACATACCCTGAATGTTTCAGCTGCAGTTTCCAAGTCCCTTTTTCAGAGTGATGAGAGGCGATGTATATAGTAAAGAATGGTACGAGGAAACCACTGAGGTTTGGAGTATTTCTGTTTTTACCACTTGTTCGTTCTTGACCTACAAGTTCTACGTGATTAATGACCATTCTCCTAACAGTTGCACCCCATAAATGCATAAACTTCAAAGTTATTTCTAATAACCTTTCTAGACCAGACAGAAGTATCTTCCTAATAGCATTTATGAGGACTAAGTATAGAGCTGTGAGGACTGAGTTCAGAGCTGTGCCTACAGTCTTCACAGTGATGAGCCAGCCTCTCAAGTCCAGAAACATGTTTGCAGAACATCTGGTCTGGGGGCAAAAGGGCCCAGACACACTGGAGGGGTCAGTGGCCATTGGATGGACCCATTGCAGCTCATCCTGTCCCTAGTTCCAAGGTAAATGACCAACATGTAATTGTAGACATAAACACAGTGAAATAGTAAGAAAAAGAGTGAGAGAAGACACTGATGGCATCTATTTATAGAGCCATAAATCATGAAATGATTGGACAGCTCTAGACTCTTAACACCCACTCCAGCGTTCTTGCCTGGAGAATCCCAGGGACGGCGGAGCCTGGTGGGCTGCCGTCTATGGGGTCGCACAGAGTCAGACACGACTGAAGCGACTTAGCAGCAGCAGACTCTCAGCATCATTTCCTAGATCCAGCTCCTCTTATATATTAGAGGAGGTAATTCATTAAAAGTTTAATACTGTGTATGCCACATTCTATTTAATACCAGAAAGAATATTAAAAGCTAAGTAGGCCTGTTTTGCCACAATTATACATATTCTAAATATACTGGAAAACAGTATGTTGCCATATCCTTATTATGACAGTAATGTTTCATATTGTAAATCTCAAGCAGATTTACAACACGCCACATTTGTTATTTACTTGAGAGATAGACGGTTTGACCCTTGTAATCACAAGAGTCATCAAAGTTCAATGTGAATCTTAAGTGTTTTTCTACACTTTTTGATTTTCTGACTCACTTGACTTTTTCTTTTTTTAATTAAGAAAAATGAAATGGCAGAAAATAGTTAAAACTCTCTTTTTGGTCTGAAAATTGCATGGTTGATTCCTAAGCATGGCTATTTGAGACATTAAATATGTTTCTGTTAATTGAAGAAAATATAGAAAGTGAACTGTCTTCATAGAATAAAAATAACTTGCAATCTTATTAAAATATAAAATAGAACAATCATATCTAGAACTGAAAAAATTGAACTTTTAAAAGGTATCTTTACCTTTAGAAAGGAAAACGCTTCTTTTTTCTTTATATTGACTCCAGCTGCTTGACAACTTAGTACAGACCTCAAAAATATATGAAGTGATTACCCTGAGGGCATCAATTGCAGTTAGGACAGGAAATGGAGTTTAGAACAATTGAAATACCAGTTTAAGCTATATATAATGCAATGCCAGTATATTGTTAGCCATTCTATATTGATATGTCAAAATGATGTTCTTTTATATGCCACAGGCTTTTAAACATTTTAATAATGTAAAGCAATCTATTTCTTTAGTATCTCAGTAATTTTCCATATAAAGACAAACATTTATGTAGCATGATATTTACTTGCATACATCAAAATATTCAGCACATATTAGTGTGTAATAACATCAAGTCACATGGCTGTTTGCTATTTAGTCACATTTTAAATTTAAAATTCAATGATGTAATGAAATAAATGAAACAAATCTGCATCCACTTGAAATGTATTTCTTGCTGTGAGTAGAGAGAAAAGTATAATTTTCAGTCTGATAATTTTGACATGAACACATTCAATTCTACACAAATGTTTGTTTCTCAACTTTTCTCTTAGCTCCACAGTTCTTACACTGCTCTGCACAGTCTTCCTTTAATATATGTTAATTAAATCAATACTGTTACTATTTTTGTTTGTTTGCTGGGAGTAGATTCTGTCTCAGTTGAGTTTGCATGGATCAGCTTTGTAATATTTTGGGTTTATAATCCACTTTAATTATCAGGGAATGATGGTATTTCCCTTTTTTTTCATTTACTAAAAATAATTTTAGGTGGTGTTTCTATGTGTGAGACATTGTGAAAGATCATTGTGATAAAGATATTGTGAGGTCTCATGAAAAATGAACAAAATATATTCTACATTTTTATGCAGCATAGCATCACAATATACAGTAAATTATCAAATTCTAATATAAACAATCCCTGCTGCAAAATTTATTTTTAAAAAATCTGCATGCTGCTAAAAATATCAATCAGTGGTTCTAATGCAAGGGTGATTTGGCTGGCAAAGACAGGGCGATTTCCAGCGACGTTTTGACAGTCACAGCAGAGATGGGGTGTGGGAGTGCCACTGCCCTCTAGTGGTCAGAGGACAGGTGTGCTGTTAAATAGCGCACAGGAAGGTCCCATCCCGAGAAAGAGCTCTCCAGCACACACTGCAATAAGGTTGAGGCTGAGGAGCGCTAGTATAAATTAAGGGAAAGTGGAGCTCTTTAGACTATATCAAGGGAGACCTTTCTGAGAAGTTAAGTGAAAATGTCAACTATGGTTAGCAGGCAAAGAAGTGTTGCCTAACCCGAACTTGGAAATCTAAGAGTTAAGTTCACTGAGGACCTCAGCTACTCTAAAGATTCTGAATTAAATCTAAACGAGAGTTGGAAATCCTTTGATGAGTTTCAAAGAGAGAGGTAATATGATTAATTATGCATTTGTAAAAGATCACATTATGGAGTATGGTTGTAATGTTACAGGAGACACAACAAAGACATAGTTTATCTTAATAAGCTAAGTGGTAAACACAGGTATTTTGACCCTCAGTGGTGGTAATGGAGAGGAAACAAAGTGAAAAATTGTTATACATATTTATAAAGTCAAGTTGGCGAGTTTTAGTCATGGATTTGTTTGTGTTCGGAGAGATGGAATCAAGGAGGACTCCCGAGGTTTTTACTTAAACAGAGAACTAAAAAGTGGAAAAATAAAAATTACAAGAAGCAAAGCATTTTATCGAGTTGGAGCATACCGGAGATGGAGGAAAACCATCAAGAAGTGAAGGGGGGGTGTGTTAGATTTGTGTGTGGATGCGTGCTAAGTCAGCTCAGTCGTGTCCGGCTATTTGTGACCCCGTGGACTGTAGCCCGCCAGGCTCCTCTGCCCATGGGATTCTCCAGGCAAGAACACTGCAGTGGGTTGCGAGGCCCTCCTCCTGGGGGGTCTTTGTGGCCTAGCGACTGAACCTCTGTTGAGTTTCCTTGGCTGGCAGGTGGGTTCTGTACCACTAGTGCCTCCTGGGGAGCCCTCAGTGCTTTTCAGACTTACAAGGTGAACACTGAGGAGTCAGTGGCAAGCCTTGGTCTGAAACTCAGAAGAGTTGTCGACTAGAGTGTGTTACCAAGTCTAAGTTCCTACTGCTCAGAGTTGCTGCTGTTGTTTTAGTTGTTCAGTCGTGTCCAACTCTTTTGTGACCCCAGGGACTGTAGCCTGCCAGGCAAGAATATTGCAGTAGGTTGCCTTTCCTCCCCCAGGGGACCTTCCCCACTCGGGGATCGAACCTACATCCCCTGTATTGGCAGGTGTATTTTTTGACCATCCAAGCCACCAGGGAAGACCTGCTCTCAGAATTGCAGGCCAATAAATCAAGAGACAAAGTGTTGGGGCAAGGAATAGCGACTTTACTAGGAAAGGGAACAGACTGAGAAGACAGCTGCTGAGTTATTGTCCCAAAGAACCATCTTACCCAAGTCAGAATTCAATCTTCTATTATACTAAAGGGAGATAGGATGTGACTGCTTGTTGCAAGCTTCCTGGAGTCCTCCAAATCCTGGTAGGGATGTGATCATCTCTGTTCTGGCAGTTGAACACATAGGTCTGGTTACAATGCTCCTGTAAACCTCCAACAAGACAAATGTTATTTTCCGTCATGCAACTTTTTATCTCTATATAAATGAAAAGTGTGACACCTTTAAAGTCAAGCCTAGGAGGCAGAGCCATGAGAAGGGCCACTCAGTATGTTGTTGTTGTTTAGTCTCCTAAGCTGTGTCCCACTCTTGTGACCCCATGGACCACATCATGCCAGCTCAAATTCGTGTCCATTGAATTGGTGATGCTATCTAATCATCTCATCCTGTACCACTCCCTTCTCCATTTGCCTTCGATCTTTCCAGCATCAGGATCTTTTTCCAATGAGTCGGCTCTTCACCTAAGGGGGCCAAAGTATTGGGGTTCAGCTTCAGCATCAGTCCTTCCAATGAATATTCAGGGTTTATTTGTTTAGTCTTAATCTCCTTACAGTCCAAGAGACTTTCAAGAGTCTTCTGTAGCAGCACAATTCAAAAGCATCAGTTCTTTGGTGCTCTGCCTTTTGTATGGTCCAATTATCACATCCATACATTTCAGGATATAGGCAGTATTCTTTCACAAAAATGCAGAACCAGTATGACTAAGCACAGCAACAGAGCACAAAAATTGGAGCAAAGAGAATAGATCCAATGTGGAATTCGGTTGTCAAGTTTGTTCTTCTCTTTCAGAATATAAATGGCATGTTTTAAGCATAAGAATGCATGTGATCAGATAGAATGAGGTGAGAGGAGAAGGAAGAAGTATCTGTGATGGAGCCTCTCCTATAGAATCTTTAGTAATCACAGTCTGCAGAAGGAAGGTAGAATATGGAGACAATGTAGAACAGAAAAAGTATCTGGGAGATGGCTGTATCCAAGAAAATCCAACGAAAGTGAGATTTCAAGAAAGAACAGAGCCTTGTGAACTGTAGTTAAATAGGTAGGAAATGGAAGACTTGCTCCTAAGGAGAAAAATGTAGGCATTGCATTTGGAATCAGATTTATCAAGAAAAGGGCTTCCCTGGTGGCTCAGATATTAAAGAATCTGCCTGTAATGCTGGAGACCTGGGTTTAGTCCCTGGGTCTGGAAGATCCCCTGGAGGAGGGCATGGCAACCCACTGCAGTATTCTTGCCTGGAGAATTCCATCGACAGAGGAGCCTGAAGGGCTACAGTCCATGGGGTCACAAAGAGTTGTACAGAACTGTGTGTACAGTTCTGTACAACTTTCACTTTTACGTTTTTGTTGTTGAGAATAACTGCGGCATGCAAATTTTGGTCAGCAAGATCAAGAGTTAGACATGCTTGAGTGAACAATAAGAAAAAATAGAAAGAATAGGTATCAAGCAATTTTAATAGATTTGCTTTAGGGTGAGCAGAAGAGTAGAAAAATGAGAGGGAAACAATGTGGTATCGAAAAGATTTTGTCACTGAGACTGATTTTCTGTTGTGTTTTGTTTTTGTGTGTGTGTGTTTTATTGGCTTACCATTGACATATGACATCATATTAATTTCAGGGGTGCAATATAATGATTCAATGTTTGATATCTTGTAAAATGATCAGCACACTAAGGTGCATAACATCTGTTACCACTCAGTTATAATTTTTTTTCCTGTTATGAGAAAATTTAAAATCTACTCACTTAGCAATTTTCAAATATTCAATACAATATTATTGACTACAGTCACTACATGGTACATTACTGTCCCATGATTTATTCATTTTATAACTGGAAGTCTGTATCCTTTGACTTCCCTCATGCATTTTGCCCATCCCCTGCTCCCACCTCTGGCAACCACCATCTGTTCTCTGTATCTGTGAGTTTGTCTGTTTGTAGTTTAAATTCCACATATAAGTGAGATTATACAATGTTCATGTTTCTCTGTTTTTCACTTAGCTTAATGCCCACAAGGGGCTTCCATGTTGTTGCAAATGGCAAAGACTTCCTTCATTTTATGGCTGAATAATATTCCATCGATGTATACTTATCACATTTTCTTTATCCATTAATGCAAATGGTGAGGGCAGTGTCACTCAAAGGGTATCAAGTTTCTATCATGAAAGATGATTAAGTTTTAGAGGTTTGCTGGACAGCATCAAGCCTGTAGTTACAAATACCATATTATACACTTACAATTTTGTTAAGGAAGTAGATCTAATGCTGAGTGTTATCACCAAACTAAAAATAAATAAATAAAACAAAATGGAAAACATTAGTAAAAGACAAATTCACACCTAGAAACTGACCTCTCAGGGTAATGGGGCAGGATCACTTTAATCTTTATCACACAGTCAGAAAATTAAGGCTTAGAGGAACTGAATGATTTTCTCAAGTTATAAAATGGATTTTATGCCACATGATTTGACAGGGTAATTTCATGGCCCTAAAAAGCCTCTGTGCTTTACATAGGGATCCTCTTCCTCAAGCCTCTGGCAGCCACTGATATATTCTTACTGACTTCATATTTTTTATTTGTGTAGAATGTCGTTGTTCAGTTGCTCAGTCGTGTCGCTCTCTTTTTGACACAATGCTGCCAAGTTTTGGCAATTGTCAATAAAGTGGCTTTGCTTTTTTCACTTAGTATTTGGCACTTAAGGTTCTTGGCTGGGAAACCCCATGGACACAGTAACCTGGTGGGCTAGGTCCATGGGTTGCAAAAGATTCGGACAGGATTTAGCAATTAAACAATAGCAGCAGCATTCCTTCTAGACCAATGCATGATTATGTATTTGTGAACCCTAGACATTGAGTCATTAAGATATAACATCATTTATTAGTTCAAGTACCTTTGAATACTTTGAATGAACTCAACCAAGTTCTGATTTTATATGATAAATCATTCAATTTCTAAGAATCACTCCTTTTTTGCTTCTACAGAGCACCTATATAGCTGTTAGTCAGGGTTTTCCAGAGAGAAAGAACCAACAGGAAAAACATACACACACAGAGCTTTATTTTAAGCAATTGACTCATGCAATTATGGAGTTTGAATCCAAAGGCAGTCTTCTGGTGGAACTGCTGCTTCTTGCTCCAGGGAGGCCTGGCTTTTGTTCCATTCAGGACATCAACTGATTGAATGAGGTTTACCCACATTAGGGAAGATCATCTACTTTACTCAAAGTCCACCAATTTAAATGTTAATTTCACTGAAAAACGCCCTCACAGAAACATCCCTGGAATATCATTTAACCACATTTCTGGGCACCATGACTCAGCCACATGGAAATGTAACATTAGCCATCACAATAATATAATGTCAGCATTTCACTTTATTTTACAGTTTGCATTATTACTGACTGTTGTATCCAGAGGTATTAAAAAAAAGCAGTCAATGAGAGCTAACTTTCAATCATTAAACAATAAAAATCATTTTGCATCAAATATAAGATAATGGTGTTACAAACAATTTTAGCCTTTAGAACTGCTTGGAAAAGCATAATGCTTCTTTGTCTTTCCTTTTTTTGTGTGTAGAAAACTAATAAACACTGTAATGTTTGATTCTATTATCTTATAGTGACCAATTGAAACCAAAAGCTAACTTATGAAAAGTAGTTTCAGGAAGTCTGTTTCTTTGGCAAAATTTTGAACATGAAATGCATTTTGATCTGCTCATTTTTTTTTTCCATTTCCATTTCAAAAGTTTCAGAAGGCTTTTCATGTTTCAGCCCCATACCAGGCAGCTTCAGATGTGTTTCATTTTAGAATTGTGAAGATCTTTGAATCCCATTATTCAAAGTAAAATGGAATGAATTGGAGAGTTATCAACCAACATAAAGTGAAAAAAGTATTTCAGAGGAAAACCTATGATGACTTTATTTTTTTTTTTTTTAAATTTATTCAGAAAAGACCTAAATGTCACAATCCCACCTACATGCAGGGCCAAGGCCTGTGAATTTGAGCATTTGGCTGTGGCAGACTCTCCAGCAGAGTAGCCTGAGCTGGCTTGCATTATATAGGTGGGCGAGAAAATTTTATACCAGTGCTGCCTCTTCTCTTCCATCAAAATTCACCTGCTATTGCAAACATGGTGACCAAAAATCCCCAATAAACTATACATTGAGGTGTTCATTAACAATAATGTATCATATTTATATAATCATCTTGAACAGGGAAAACACCCTGATATGCACAATACATCTCAAATAATGGTATAACATATGTCAGCCTAATCAAGCAGGGATTTGTCCCCCAAGAGATAATAGGGCTCCTTAGATGTATGCAAGCGAGCCATAGTTGAGTGGATTCTAAACTGACTACCAGAGTGTCTAGATGTGCCTGGCAGTATGTTGAAGACAGGTATAGATATAAGGGGCTTTCCTGGTGGCTCAGTGGGTAAAGACTCCACCTGCAATGCAGCAATTGCAGGTGATGTGGGTTTGAACCCTGGGTCGAGAAGATCCCCTGGAGGAGGGCTTGGCAACCTACTCCAATATTCAGGCCTGGAGAAACTCAAAGACAAATGTGCCTGGTGGGCTACTGTCCATGGGGTCGCAAAGAGTCAGACACGGTTGAAGCAACTGAGCATGCATGCATGCATGCATGGATATAAGGAAATTTCCCCAGGATAGAGACTTGTTGAGAGATATATATTTTGTGTGGCATTTATGGAGTAAGATTGGAGAGACAAAGTAGGAGACAATATTTTGCAGCAGACTTAGCTCTAGATATGGAACAGCTACAGAAAATGGAAGAAAGTGAGTTTCTGTGGAACTCAAAAAGGCAAGCTATTGAGCATCTTTTCGTAGAGCTATTGGCCATTGGGCATTTTTTGGAGAAGTGTCTATTCAGTTCTTGGCCAACAGGTCTGTGAAAAGATGATCAGTGTCACTAATCATCAGGGAAATGCAAATCAAAACCACAATGAACTATCATCTTACACAAGTTAGGATGCTATTATCTAAAAGGCACGTGTGCATGCTAGTCACTGGGTGAACCTATGGACTACAGCCCACCAGGCTCCTCTGTCTATGGCGATTCTCCAGGCAAGAATACCGGAGGGGGTTATCTAAAAGACAAAAGACAGCAATTGTTGACAAGAATGTAGAGAAAAGGCAACTCTTGCACTCTGTTGAAAAGTAAATTGATGCAGCTGCTCTGGAAACGATATAGAGGTTCCTCAAAAAATTAAAAACGTCTTTGATCCGGCAATTCCACTTCTGGAAATACATCAAAAAAGAATTGCAACCAATGTCTTAAGGAAGCATCTGCACCCCTATATTTATTATGGCTTTATTTGCAATAGCAAAGACATGGAAACAACCTTAGTGTCCATCTATAGATGCAAAAGAAAAAGGAAATGTAGATGGAATATTTTTGGATATGTGCTCATTTGCTCAGTCGTGTCCAACTTTGTGTGGCCCTGTGGACTGTAGCCCACCAAGCTCCTCTGCCCATTGGATTTTCTAGGCAAGAATAGTGGAGTGGGTTGTTATTTCCTACTCCAGGGGATCTTCCCAACCCAGGAATCAAACCTGCGTCTCTTGCATCTCCTGGTTTGGCAGGTGGATTCTTTACCATTAGTGCCACTTAGGAAGCCCATGATGGGGTATAGAATGGAATATTATTCAGTGTGAGAAAATCTTGCCATTTGTGACCACATGGATAAACAAAGATAAAATCTATTGCCCCTGATTTAATGTAGCCTAGCCTGGAAAATCCCATGGATGGAGGAGCCTGGTAGGCTGCAGTCCATGGAGTCGCTAAAAGTCAGACACAACTGAGTGACTTCACTTTCCCTTTTCACTTTCATGCATTGGAGAAGGAAATGGCAACCCACTCCAGTGTTCTTGCCTGGAGAATCCCAGGGACGGGGGAGCCTGGTGGGCTGCCGTCTCTGGGATCGCACAGAGTTGGACACGACTGAAGCAATTTAGCAGCAGCAGCAGCAGACCAGAGGATGCCAAGTTGGGAGACGGCACAATGTTATCTCGTGGTCTCTGACTGTGACACAAACAATCTGCAAGCTGAAGTGATGGGAGAGTTGTCTTGTCTGCCTGCCATGCAGCTGATCAGACCATGGCCAGCTGGCTCTACTGAGCAGATCCCCAATGGCAGTGAGATTTACACACACTACCACTTTATATCTATATTATCAGAATGCTGGGTACCACTGGTCTACAGGAAAGACATCTTCAGAGATAATGTAACAGAAGGACTTGAGTCCTTCCTGATACCCTGGGTGCTGACTTCATCCTTAGCCTGACAGCAAGATGGCGCCACCATTACTGATAACTCCAGACGAGACTGGGCCTGTCTCCTGGGACCACGAGAAGTTTCTCAGAAACAGTTTACTCACCTAATATTTTAAATATTATAAATTTTTATTTATAATTATAATATAAACATACAGCATATTATATAATACATTATATAATTATAAATATATAAATATTTATAGTAAATATTATAAATTGTAATAGTTTTAAAAAGCCAAAATATTGATCTCTTGCTGCTGCTGCTGCTAAGTCGCTTCAGTCGTGTCCGACTCTGTGCGACCCCATAGACGGCAGCCCACCAGGCTCCCCCGTCCCTGGGATTCTCCAGGCAAGAGTACTGGAGTGGGGTGCCATTGCCTTCTCCAATGCAAGAAAGTGAAAAGTGAAAGTGAAGTCGCTCAGTCGTGTCCGACCCTCAGCGACCCCATGGACTGCAGCCTTCCAGACTCCTCCATCCATGGGATTTTCCAGGCAAGAGTACTAGATTGGGGTGCCATTGCCTTCTCCAATTGATCTCTTAGACATTCACAATCATGAACAAAATTATCATTTAAAGATTCATTTTTTTCCTTAGGACCCTATACCCCATTTGATTTAAATTTCTCTATATATTTACATTTTAGCCTATGTTCCTATGAAAATGTCTCTATTCTACACAAGCTTCTAATCTAGTAACTCTTTGCCTTTCTTACTCCACAAAGAGTATTTTCCATCAAGACATTTAGAATCTTCTAATTTGATTAGTTAAAAACTGAGTACCAAGTAAAATTCTTATTGATTTCGCTGTTTTGTCTTTTCTTCTTTTGAGTGTCTGCAGAACCATCTTCTTTTGTCTAATTATGTCTATTATGATCTGAGATTGCATCACATTTTAGATGTGGGATTTAAGGCAAACCACTGATCTGAACTTTGGATTCTTCACACGTAACATGAGTCACCGTGAGTCTTCCCTGGTAGTTCCATGGCTAAGACTCCCCACCCTCCCCACTGCAGGGGGCACGGATTTGATGCCTGGTCAGGGAACTAGATCCCACTAAGAGTTCAGATGCCACAACTAAAGATCCCACATGCTGCAGTCAAATTAATATATAAATAAATAAAAATCTTTAAAAATGATGGTAAAAACTGAGTTGCTATGACAAGCAAATGAAGTAAAGCATATAAAGTTTTAGAATAGGATCTATCCAACTAAATTTTAGCTATTTTTGTGTAGGCTAAAAATTCCTTCAGCTGAAAAAAAATGCCTATAAGTTTTGCTTTGTTCGGCATTCAACACATTGCTATCATTTATTAATATGATATTATAATAACCTCTTGTATTATTATAATATTTTTCAGTGTCAGCCACAGTATTATTGCTGTATAACGTAAAGCAATAAAGTTACATAACTGGGGCTTCAAATATCTTTAATAATAACACATTTCCTCTTCATTGAAGTTAAAATACCCTGAGTTCCTTGGCCATCAATGCTAAAATTAGAGCCTGCTTTATTTTTCCATTATTTTACAAATAATGTCTAACTAGAACATACTTTCTTTTCTCATAGCATACGTTCTTTTGTAGATAGTCAATGAATTTCAATGAGAATTTTAATAAGTCCGAAGCACTGTATTAGATTTGCTTTGCTGGGTGTTTATTGTGCCCCACGAGAGGTCTGGGAAGAAAATATATGGATAGATTCATATTTACTATACTTCAGAGTTTGAGGCATATCGTGAATTTGATTCATTAGTGCTGTTTATATGGGCAGTGCTTTTATATTATCTATAATATAATAGCTTCTATTTTCTAGGAAGTCTGTTTTTGTAGATAGTTTTCAAATTTGCCCTAATCAGCTGCAGATCCAATAGAGGTTAATGACTTCTTGAATTATCAATTTTTTAAAAAACTGTGATTGGAATAATCATACAATACAACATCATAAAAAATATGTTCACACAGCTTTATCAATGTGTGCTATTTTGAATTTCAGTATTAACACTATTTGTCTATAGTGTGAAATCTTATCCTAAATATCATTTAACATATAACATTACTTAAGGGATAGCCACAATATGCTGCCATAGAAATTGCTAGATAAATGTGAAGACTATAGTTTGTGAGAAATATGATCCTGCTAACATGGCAAAATGAGAAGGAACAAAATTCTTTAATGCTCATATATAAATGCAAACTAATTGTTATTTGCATAAAATTTTAAGTGCATATTATTAAACTTAGACTTAACCATTTATAAGGTTTTCCTTGGTGGCTCAGAAACCTGCAATGCGTGAGAACTAGATTCGATCCCTGGGTTGGGAAGATTCCCCTGGAGTAGGGAATGACTACCCACTCCAGTATTCTTGTCTGGACAATTCCATGGATAGAAGAGCCTGGTGGGCTGCGAGTCCATGAGGTCACAAAAAGTCGGACACCACTGGGGGATTAACACGTTACTTAACCACACTTACTTAAATGAAGATAAGCAAGTTAACCAGTTTACTTCTATGTTGTAGAGGAAATACAGAAAAAGCCAATTATAAAAACAGTGAATTTTAAAAGTTGGGTGAAGGAAATAAGAAAATCATGAAAGAAAATAATATAGAAGAAAACAGAGCAAAGAAAACTAAATTAGACCTTGTTTCCCTTTTAAAGGGTTACATGAACAACCAAGTATAACTTTGTCACTTGATTGAAATGAAAAGGTAAAAGTACTAGCTGCTCAGTTGTGTCCGACTCTGGGACCCCATGGACTGCAGCCCACCAGGCTCCTTTGTCCATGCAATTCTCCAGGCAAGATTGCTGGAGTGGGTATTTCCATTCTCTTCTCCAGTTGTCTTGTGATTAGGGGCAGAAATTTATTTCTACCTGCAGCAGATCTTAATTCTAAGTGTATGGTGTTAGCTGAAGATGAATCTGACTGTCTAAGCTCTCTACTTTAACAGTTCTTTTGCTGACATTACTACAAAGTTGAAAAAGACTAGTACCTTGGCCAAGGGTATAAGAAATATTGCCAACATTACTAGATCATGATTTGATACAAGAACTCTGCAGCGCCTTTGTTTCCACACTTAATGAAGACATTTATACTGAGGTTAATGTTGAGACTTACAAAAAAAAAAAAAAATAGGCTGTTCCTTTTACAAAGTTAGTAACTGGAAGAGGGAAGGAGATAATGCAGAGTATGATGAGTTTGATAAATGGTGCTTTTAGCTCAGTTTGCTGTTTAGAATGAGGTTATCCGTCATAGATGTTGAACCATATGCAAATGCAAGACGTTGGCTTACTGCATTGTTGTAGTATGTGACAAATAACCCTCACATATTGGCAAATAAGTGCTTCAGCAAAGTCACACCCTTAGTTATTGTCGGGGGATGGGGCTGTCTGTCCTTGAGACTGTAAGCCCTTTTCTCTTTCTATTAATACTAAAATAAAAGAAAAAGTAATGCTAAGCATTATAAATATACCCACAGTTAGGAACCATAGACAGACATTGCTGAAGAAGCCTAGCATATTGACACAAGTAAGTGCATCAGAAATGATTGGTCTTTATTCTTTTAGTCCCTTAAAAATAAATAAGATCTTCAACCATGCCTTTGAGTGAAAAAATGCAGTATTTCTGGTTTGTACATATTGCATGAGAAATTGCGTAGTATTTACATCCCAAACCAGCCACTCTGTGCTCAGAATGCAAATGCCAATGAGAAGCTCATATAGACATAATCATATCATGTCATGAGTTTTATGTCTACTAATTACAGTGATAAAACCTCAAAAGTCACTTTTACTTTAGACTTACAAGAAAACAGAAGATGCTCTGTCATTCCATTCCCTTTAATGTCTTCTGTGGCTCCTCAGATCCAGTAAGGATTAGTTGGATTCTTTAGCGTGGTTTTTTATAATCCATTTCAAATTTGTGTCAGTCACGCTTTTCAGCCTCACCTCTGGCCACTCTGCCCCAGACTTGCAGCTGATTATACAGGAACCACTGCTGTGTTTCCCAAACCTGCATACGGTAGAGTTCCTGCTTCGACTTCTCTTCATCCTCCAGTTTTCTTCGTCTTAGACGGTCTAATTCACCTTCAAGGGCTTGGTTAATTTTATCCTAGCTTTGCTGTCCAAAAGAAATACACCTCTTTTCTCCTTTATCTGTGCATCTATTCTTTGTTGTTTTGTTTGTTTGTTTGTTTGCATACAATTTTGAATACAAAAAGAAAATTTCCTCAAGTTAAGGCAAAAAAGGGACATGAGCTAGAAGGACACTGGGTAGCTCGCAGATTTATTTTTAGACCTCAAGTGGGACCAGAACCAGGAACGGCAGCTAACTTTAGCTCTCATGCATACGTTCTCTTCATTTCTCCCTCTCTCTTTCTCAGGATCCATAGGATATCTTGTCTGTAAATCTTTCTGCCTCTTTTTCCATGTTCCTTCTTTTTGAATACCAGTTTTCTCTAGGTCTCAAAGCAGATGACCAAACACAGCCTTCACAAGCATATAATAGATACACAAAAGTCCCTGAATTTGAATAAAAATTGCACAAATGTGAGAATCCAATCAATTTGACCTGGGGTCAGGTGTCTACACTGAGTGTAAAAGCTTTGACCAGTTGGTTTGAATTTCAGCACAAGTTTAAGGTAGATCTTTTGAGGTGGACTTTTGAAAAAGCATGTTTGGAAAAAAAATGCATTGAAAATTCTCAATACACTTTCTAGCTATTACTATCATAGCTTTAATGCATTATAAATAAAAAATATAAAAAGTAAAAGAATATAAAAACAAGATTTTTTCCGCTGACAAGCTGTGAGCTATAAAAAAGTATAGAACATAACATCTGGATTTTATTTTTGCCCAGAGCAAGTTTAAAATAAGTCATCAAGAAATATTAAATGAATTGGATTAAATGCAACGTGTTGCCCTGAATATTGTGTCAACAAATATAATGTCATGAGAACTTACCAGCCTTGTTTTTCAAAGGTGATTTGTGACTTTTACTTGTGTATCACAGATACGCATAAATAAATTTTAACAATAATGCACAAAGACTTGGATAAACTATAGAAGGCTGTGAGGGAAGCAGAAACTAGACTCCAAGATGTGAAATTTCAACTCTCAGAGAGTCATGCCAATTTTGGTTATGCTTAAGAAAGTCATGTGTGTGCATGCTAAGTTGCTTCAGTTGTGTCTGACTCTGTGGGACCCTAGGGATCGTAGCCCACCAGGCTCCTCTGTCCATGGAATTCTCCAGGCAAGAACACTGGAGTGGTTTGCCATTCTCTTTTCCGAGGGATCTTCCCAACCTAAAGGTTGAACCCGCAACTCTTAAGTCTCCTGCACTGGCAGAGAATTCTTCACCACTAGCACTGCCTGGGAAGCCCAAATAAAACAAAGGGCTTTTTAAAGCAACTGATCACTTGGGTTTTTTGTTCTCTGTTCTTGCATTAAGAATACCCCAAACTTAGCGACTTGAAAGCACAGCCATTTTATTTTCTCACAGTTCTTGGGGTGAGGAATTTGGATGGGACATAGCACGGACAGCCCTCTCGACTTCATTAGCCCGCAGGCCTCAGGCAGATGGTTCAGATGGCTGGGAGCCAGCTAGGATGTTCCTGCTGAGGTTTTATTTCTGAAGATTTGATGTGGATTGTCAATTGGCTTGCATGATTTTTCTTCACATGGTTAACTTTCCTCACAGTTTGGTGGTTTCTTACTCCATTAAAACTTTACCAATACAGATGGCCAGCTGACTTTGGTCCTGGGATCATAATTTTCTGACTCATTCTACCTGACTTTTAGTATATACTGTGCCTCCATTGAGTTCTGATGTGAATGATAGAAAGCTAAAATTTTCTCACCTGAAGCAAGCCATCATCGGTTACCTAGTTTGTAGGACATGCCAGTCCAAGATTTACAGTTCTGTTATTCAACTACTATTAACAGAGAACATTCCATGTAGTGATGTTGACTCTTTTTTTTCTTTTTAAATGTATAAGTTAGAGAATAATGTTTAACAATGTTGTGGTGGTCTCTGCCATACATCAACACAAATCAGTGATAAGAAAAAAAATATATATATATATATATATCCTCTTCCTCTTATTGTGTGTGACATAGATAACTAGCAGGTAAATGTTGAATCTTAATGTGCGTGCTCATGAGTTGAACTCCGAAACGGGACCACAGAGGTTTTAGGTGTCCCTCAGCCATGGAGAACTTGGGCGACTAGAGACATACATTGCAGGCACATACTACAGCATTCAATCTCCTATCCATGGAGCAGAGAGGTTATTCAAAGAAACGAAAAGGAGAAGGAGAAGTGCTTTACCAGAAAATGGAACTTCTCCAGTTAATACCACATACAATTAAAAATTGAGGAAACTTACAGATGTCTGCTTGTCTCTCATCCATCAGGACTCTGCAACAGGACCAAACTAACTACAAAGGGAAATTAAGTGTTACTTCACTAGGAGTATTGTGACTCTAATTGATGATTTAAGAAAGGAAGAAAAAGAAAAATGGATTTGTATATTGAGTTATCAATATCTATTACAATATCTCATATTTGGGTATGCATGAATATGGGAAACAGTGGAAACAGTGGCAGACTTTAGTTTTTGGGGCTCCAAAATCACTGCAGATGGTGACTGCAGCCATGAAATTAAAAGATGCTTACTCCTTGGAAGGAAAGTTATGACCAACCTAGACAGCATATTAAAAAGCAGAGACATTACTTTGCCAACAAAGGTCCACCAAGTCAAGGCTATGGTTTTTCCAGTGGTCATGTATGGATGTGAGAGTTGGACTGTGAAGAAAGCTGAGTGCCAAAGAATTGATACTTTTGAACTGTGGTGTTGGAGAAGACTCTTGAGATTCCGTTGGACTGCAAGGAGATCCAACAAGTCCATTCTGAGGTAGATCAGATCAGCCCTGGGTGTTCTCTGGAAGAACTGATGCTGAAGCTGAAACTCCAATACTTTGGCCACCTTTTGTGAAGAGTTGACTCATTGGAAAAGACTCTGATGCTGGGAGGAATTGGGGGCAGGAGAAGAAGGGGGTGACAGAGGACGAGAGGGCTGGATGGCATCACCAACTCGATGGCCATGAGTTTGAGTGAACTCCGGGAGTTGGTGATGGACAGGGAGGCTTCAGTTCAGTTCAGTTCATTCCAGTCGCTCAGTCTTGTCGGACTCTTTGTGACCCCATGAATCACAGCACACCAGGCATCCCTGCCCATCACCAACTCCCGGAGTTCACTCAGACTCACATCCATCGAGTCAGTGATGCCATCCAGCCATCTCATCCTCGGTCGTCCCCTTCTCCTCCTACCCCCAATCCCTCCCAGCATCAGAGTCTTTTCCAATGAGTCAACTCTTTGCATGAGGTGGCCAAAGTACTGGAGTTTCAGCTTCAGCATCATTCCTTCCAAAGAAATCCCAGGGCTGATCTCCTTCAGAATGAACTGGTTAGATCTCCTTGCAGTCCAAGGGACTCTCAAGAGTCTTCTC
Organism: Cephalophus harveyi; assembly: GCA_006410635.1. Classification (NCBI taxonomy): domain Eukaryota; kingdom Metazoa; phylum Chordata; class Mammalia; order Artiodactyla; family Bovidae; genus Cephalophus; species Cephalophus harveyi. The sequence continues at coordinate 28,696 of SJYT01019360.1, read as the reverse complement.
CAACACCACAGTTCAAAAGTATCAATTCTTCGGTGCTCAGCCTTCTTCACAGTCCAACTCTCACATCCATACATGACCACTGGAAAAACCATAGCCGTGACTGGTGTGCTGCAATTCATGGGTTCGCAAAGAGTCGGACATGACTGAGCGACTGAACTGAACTGAACTGAATATGCTGGGCGGGAGGGGGAGGTGGTTACTGATTCCTAAACCGTTTTTCATCCATGTTTATGGTTTGCCTATCACAAGAACTGTTCTGGATGCAGTTACGACTGTAATGATCAAGAGACACAGATCGTTGCCATGGTAGTATCCACATGACAGTAAAGAGGGAGAGGGGCTTCCCAGGTGGCATTCGTGGTAAAAAAAAAAAAAAAAAAAAAACCTGCCTTCCAATGCTGGGGACACAGGTTCAGTCTCTGGGTTGGGAAGATCCCCTGGAGGAGGGCATGGCAACCAACTCCAATATTGTTGCCTGGAGAATCCCCTGGACAGAGGAGCCTGGCATACTACAGTCCATAGGGTCACACAAAGTCAGACATGACTGGAGCAACTTAGCACACACACAAGGAGGGAGAGAGACAATGAATGCATGAACAAAGGCAAACAAACAAAAAATGTAAGTCAGATAATACTGAGTGCTACAGAAAATAAATCTAGATAATTGGCTAGAGAACTTCTCTCTTGGTGGAATTGATTAATCGAGATGAGCTTGGTTGGGAGGTCTTCTGAGGGGGTATATTTGAGCTGAAACTTAATATGCGAGAAGGACCAGCCATGCCCCAGATCAGGAAAGATCTATGTCAGCATTGAGAAGAGTGACAAAGCCCTTAAAAAGTAGTTGATTCCATGGAGTGGGTCAGTGGACTTGGTGAAAGGGATAGTTAAGGATTGTATGAGATTCAAACTATACACTGACCCTGGCATCATGGCGCTTGTCGGCCATGAAAATGACTTCAGATCTTATAATAAAGTAATAGGCATCAGTGGGAAATTTAAAAGAGAGAAATGATATGATGTGATTTTTATTGGTAGAAACTAGATCTTCGATGGGAATCAGTCAAATCCTATCTTTCATGTTTCACATTGGCTTACTATTCAAAAAGGAATTATGATTTTTGGTGACTTTTTCAAATGTTATAATAAGGACAAATCTAAAACACATTACACCACGCTGAGCCTGTTTGCCACCAGCTTTGGAAGTTCTTTTAAAATTGATTGATTTGATTACTGTTTTGTAACCTTGAGTTTCACTGAAAGTGTCAACAAAACAAAGTGTCAAAGGCAGGATAATTAAGTTGCTGTGATCAGCATTCCGTGTGTACAAAGCAGAAAGCATGCTGCCCATTATTGCCCATTGATATTCAGTCCCAGGGGCTTCCCTGGTGGCTCAGAGGTTAAAGCGTCTGCCTCCAATGCGGGAGACCTGGGTTCGATCCCTGGGTCGGGAAGATCCCCTGGAGAAGGAATGGCAACCCACTCCAGTATTCTTGCCTGGAGAATCCCATGGACAGAGAAGCCTAGTAGGTTACAGTCCATGGGGTCGCAAAGAGTCGGACACGACTGAGTGACTTCACCTCACCTCATTCAGTCCCACGTTTTCCCTTCTATAATCTTCCCCAGTCTAGAAGTTCCCCAATTACATTTCCAGTTTTCCTGGATAGTGGAGTGCCAGTCAAGTTCTGCTACTGAAGATTTGTGAGATCGTCACATGAGCCAGGCAGGGAGAAGGCAGGAGCCACTCTGACTCACTGATGACTCTGCCATCCTCACTGACTGCAGGAAAACTCATGTCTGCAGGGAGGTGGTGCTGCTAACACCAAGGCACCCGTGGCACCACCAGGAGATGAGCCTTTGGTTCCTCTCTACAGTGGGGGTGGGGGTGGGGGGCAATAGCAGGAGAGGTGGTAGCCCAGAGGGGCATTCTCTGAGAGCTGAAAGTATGTTTCCTTTTTACATGAAGGGCTTAAGTGAGGTTCAGTTCAGTTCAGTCGCTCAGTCGTGTCTGATTCTTTGCAACCCCATGAATTGCAGCACGCCAGGCATCCCTGTCCCCATCATCAACTCCTGGAGTTCACTCAAACTCAGAGCCATCGATTCAGTGATGCCATCCAGCCATCTCATCCTCTGTCATCCCCTTCTCCTCCTGCCCTCAATCCCTCCCAGCATCAGAGTCTTTTCCAATGAGTCAACTCTTTGCATGAGGTGGCCAAGGTACAGGAGTTTCAGCTTTAGCATCATTCCTTCCGATGAACACCCAGGACTGATCTCCTTTAGGATGGACTGGCTGGATCTCCTTGCAGTCCAAGGGACTCTCAAGAGTCTTCTCCAACACCACAGTTCAAAAGCATCAATTCTTTGGCACTCAGCTTTCTTCACAGTCCAACTCTCACATCCATACATGACCACTGAAAAAACCATAGCCTTGACTAGGCAGACCTTTGTTGGCAAAGTAATGTCTCTGCTTTTTAATATGCTGTCCAAGTTGGTCATAACTTTTCTTCCAAGGAGTAAGCGTCTTTTAATTTCATGGCTTCAGTCACCATCAGCAGTGATTTTGGAGCCCCCAAAAATAAAGTCTGACACTGTTTCCACTGTTTCCCCATCTCTTTCCCATGAAGTGATGGGATCGGATGCCATGATCTTCGTTTTCTGAATGTTGAGCTTTAAGCCAACTTTTTCACTCTCCTCTTTCACTTTCATCGAGAGGTTTTTTAGTTCCTCTTCACTTTCTGCCATAAGGGTGGTGTCATATGCATATCTGAGGTTATTGATATTTCTCCCGGCAATCTTGATGAAGAAGGCTGAGCGCCGAAGAATTGATGTTTTTGAACTGTGTTGTTGGAGAAGACTCTTGAGAGTCCCTTGGACTGCAAGGAGATCCAACCAGTCCATTCTGAAGGAGATCAGCCTTGGGATTTCTTTGGAATGAATGATGCTAAAGCTGAAACTCCAGTACTTTGGCCACCTCATGTGAAGAGTTGACTCATTGGAAAATACTTTGATGCTGGGAGGGATTGGGGGCAGGAGGAGAAGGGGACGACAGAGGATAAGATAGCTGGATGGCATCACTGACTCAATGGACGTGAATCTGAGTGAACTTCGGGAGTTGGTGATGGACAGGGAGGCCTGGCGTGCTGCGATTCATGGGGTTGCAAAGAGTTGGACACGACTGAGTGACTGAACTGAACTGAACTGAACTGAACTGAATGGTCTAGTGGTTTTTCCTACTTTCTTCCATTTAAGTCTGAATTTGGCAATAAGGAGCTCATGATCTGAGCCACAGTCAGCTCCCAGTCTCGTTTTTGCTGACTGTATAGAGCTTCTCCATCTTTGGCTGCAAAGAATATAATCAATCTGATTTCGGTGTTGACCAGCCAGTGATGTCCATGTGTAGAGTCTTTTCTTGTGTTGTTGGAAGAGGGTGTTTGCTATGACCAGTGTGGTTTCTTGGCAGAACTCTATTAGCCTTTGCCCTGCTTCGTTCCGTGTTCCAAAGCCAAATTTGGAATACGGAATGAATTAAGTGAGGTTGGATTCCCAGAAATCATAGAACTTTGCCCTTCTGCTGGTTGGATTTTCCAGTCTCTGTAAGCATGTTCGAACAGCATCAAAATTCTCTATTATTCGATGTCATTGAATTGGTTCAGTTGCTCCTTCATCTCTGACACTTTGCAGCCTCAAGGACTGCAGCATGCAAGGCTTCCCTGTTCATCACCAACTTCTGGAGCTTGCTCCAACTCATGTCCATTGAGTCGGTGATGCCATCCAACCATCTCATCCTCTGTTGTCCCCTTCTCCTCCTGCCCTCAATTTTTAACAGCATCAGGGTCTTTTCCAATGAGTCAGTTCTTCACATCAGGGGGCCAAAATATTGAAGCTTCAGCTTCAGCATCAGTCCTTCCAATGAATATCCAGGGTTGATTTCCTTTAGGATTTGATTTCCTTGGAGTCTAAGGGACTCTTAAGAGTCTTCTATAGCACCACATTTCTTAACTTCGTTTTATTAGTATTTTGTGACACTTACTTTCATTCAGAGTGCATTAGTACTTTAGTGTGAGTGCTTAGTAACTCAGTTGTATCCGACTCTGTGACACCACTGACTGTAACCCAACCAGCTCCTTGTCCATGGGATTCTCCAGGCAAGAATACTGGAGTGGGTTGCCATTTCCTCCTCCAGGGGATCTTCCTGACCTAGGGATAGAACCCACATTTCCTTCATTGCAGGAGAATTCTTTACCACTTAGCCACCTGGAAAGCCCTACTACTTTAGAGATTGTATCAAATTAATTTATTGAAATTTGTAAAAAAGTGATAATGAAATAAGATGCTTGTTAGACAACAGGACTGCATATTGCAATCCTGTGAAAGACATAGGTGAGCACATTTTTGTGTTTTATGTTATGTTTGGTGTCTTACAAACACATATATAAAAGTGAATGGTCATTAAAGGCAGAAAGAAAACAATCTAATCATCATCCAAACAAAAGTAAATGACTTATATTATTCTTCATAAATAAAGACCAAAAATTATGTATAAATCATAGTGGGATAAATGAGATGAAATGAGCTACAGTAAAATAGAATATTACCTATTCAATTAGGCTCAGTTTTCCCAAATTTATATATGAACTGACAAATTACAATAGCTCCTATTAAAAGGAACATGCTGAGAAAAAGCCAAATTTCATAAGCAAAAAACTCTGATGTTGTAGATTTAGCTGCAGGTAAAATGTAAGGGATCAACATATGTATAAGCCAAAAGATAGAAACCATATGTTTCTATGATATATTTGAATATATAATATTGTTCCCAGGTGTATCTCACCTGGGGAGTGTGGCATTTTGTAAACTATGTTTGTTTCTCTCCCCATGGCTAAAAATTAGTTTTCTACCAGGCAACAGAACTACTCTAGTTTTAACTAGGATCTGTTATAAATCATACAAATTAGACTTTAATCTTTCACAATATTAAAACAATCTAGAATAGACTATTCACTGAAACAAATTATGATTGCTTCCTTTTAGTCAAAGCAAGACAGAATGTAGAATGTCTTTTCTAAGATAACTTTTGTAATAATGATTTTGCACAATAATGATAGTTATTCTAAATTTTATCATTTTTTATTATTTTTTCCAGCTTTACTGAGTTATAACCGACAAAATTTAGAGGTATGATGATTTCATAGAAATAAACATTGTAAAATGATCATCACGTTCAAACTAATTAGCATTCATAACCTCACACCTTCCCAGGTGGCACAGTGGTAAAGAATCTGCCTGCCAAGGCAGAGTCACAGGTTTGATCCCTGGGCTGGGAAGATCCCCTGGAGAAAGGAATGGCAACCTACTCCAGTATTCTTGCCTGGAGAATCCCATGGACAGAGGAGCCTGGTGGGATACAGTCCATGGGGTTACAAAGAGTCAGACATGACTGAGTGACTGAGTATGCACATACAACACACATTACCTCTTTTTAAAAAAAAGTATTTATCTGACTGCACCAGGTTTTGCAGCACATGGGATTTTACTGTGGCATTGTTGTTCAGTCACTAAGTCATGTCCAACTCTTTGCAACTCCATGGACTGCAGCATGCCAGGCTTCCCTGTCCTCCACTATCACCTGGAGTTTGCTCAAACTCATGTCCATTGAATTGCTGATGCCATCCAACCATCTCATCTTCCACTGCCCCCTTCTCCTCCTGCCTTCAATCTTTCCCCACATCAGAGTCTTTTCCAGTGAGTCAACTCTTCTCATCAGGTGTCCAAAGTATTGGAGCTTCAGCTTCAGCATCAGTCCTTTCAATATATATTCAGGGTTAATCTCCTTTAGGATTGACTGGCTTGATCACCTTGTTGTCCAAGGGACTCTCAAGCATCTTCTCCAGCACTGCAGTTCCAAAGCACCAATTCTTCAGCATTCAGCTTTCTTTTGGTCTGACTTTCACATGCAGGACAACAATTAGTTTGCTATTTGTATCCAGTAATATTGCTATTAAAAATAATAATGAAATGAATGTGGGGATGCATGTATCTTCTTAAACTAGTGTTTTTATTTTATTCAGAAAAATACCCAGGAGTGAAGTTGCTGGATGTAATGGTATTTTAAAAGGTCCTACTATGGTGTCACTGTATTTTTTTTTTAATCACATCCTGTCTCCTCCAGCTGTGAGCAACCTGAAATTGGGAATGTCTTATTCCCACTCTAGCACATAGTATATAAACTTGTGAAATCAGTGATTGAATTGGCTAGAGTGGGCAGGGGATGCTTTCTGGGGGAGGTTAGACTTGCATAGACTTGCATGAAAGTGTTAGTCACTCAGCCACACCTGATTCTTTGCGACCTCGTGGCTCCTCTGTCTATAGAATTCTCCAGGCAAGCATACTGGAGTGGGTTGCCTTGTCCTTCTCCACTGCATTAACTTATTATTGCTGCACAATAAAATGATCATCAACTGAGAAGTTTAAAACAACAACTAAAACAACAAAATTAAACCAGCAAACATGACTAATATAGATATATCAGTAGATAGCTAGATGATAGGGAGCTGGCTAGCTAGAAAGTAGACAAAAAAGTCAGCAATGAAGATAATATAGAATCGTGAACAAAAATAACAAAGTGATGAAACAAAATGGGCAAAAGAAACAACAGTTGAGACATAGGAAAAAAACATGCTCAAATGGTAGATTTAAATCCAAAAGTTTAAAACATCATATTAAATGTGAATATGATAAAAACTACCCCAAGTAGAAATGCAAAGACTGGCAAATTGAATAAAAGTAGAAGACTCCACTACATACTGCTGCTGCTGCTGCTAAGTCACTTCAGTCATTTCTGACTCTGTGCGACCCCATAGACAGCAGCCCACCAGGCTCCTCTGTCCCTGCCATTTCCTTCTCCAATACATGCATGCATGCTAAATTGCTTCAGTCGTGTCCAACTCTGTGCAACCCTATGGACAGCAGCCCTCCAAGCTCCTCTGTCCATAGGATTCTCCAGGCGAGAATACTGGAGTGGGTTGCCATTTCCTTCTCCGACATACTACTTACAAGAATTTAAATACAGTTATACAAATATGAGCAAAGAATGAGAAAATATACACTATGCTAGCTCGAATTTAAAGAGGGCAAGAGAGGCCAGAGTAACATTAGACAAAATGTATTACAGAGCAAAGAGCATCATGGGAGATAAAGAAAATCATTCTGAGAGTTGGACTATAAAGAAAGCTGAGCACCGAAGAATTGATGCTTTTGAACTGTGGTGTTGGAAAAGACTCTTGCAAGTCCTTTGGACTGCAAGGAGATCCAACCAGTCCATCCTAAAAGAGATCAGTCCTAGGTGTTCATTGGAAGGACTGAAGCTGAGTCTGAAACTCCAATACTTTGGCCACCTCATTTGAAGAGTTGACTCACTGGAAAAGACTCTGATGCTGGGAGGGATTGGGGGCAGGAGGAGAAGGGGACGACTGAGGATGAGATGGCTGGATGGCATCACTGACTCGATGGATGTGAGTCTGGGTGATCTCCGAGAGATGGTGATGAACAGGGAGGCCTGGCATGCTGCGATACATGGGGTCGCAAAGAGTCGGTCACGACTGAGCGACTGAACTGAACTGAACTGAACTGAATGATATAGCTGCCATTTCATCTGCAGGACATGACAAGCCTGAATATTTTGGCATCTAATAAAAAAAGCTTTAATATACATGAAGCAGACACTCATAGAAGTACAAAAAAATAGGCAAGTCTTCAATTACTATTTATGCTCTCAACACCATTCTCTTTAAAAAAAATTTGTATTGGGGCACAGACAACTAACAATGTTGTGATAGTTTCAGGTGGACAGCAAAGGGAGTCAGCCATCCACATACATGAATCCATTCTCCCCCAAGCTCCCCTCCCATCCAGGCTGCCACATAACATTGAGCAAAGTTCCCGGTGCTCTACAGCAGGTCCTTGTTGGTGATCCATTTTCAATATAGCAGTGTGTACACGTCCATCCCAACTCCCTAACTCTCCCTTCCCCACAACCTTCCCCCAGATAACTCTAAGTTCATTCTCTAAATCTGTGAGTCTGTTTCTGTTTTGTAAATAAGTTCATCTGTACCAATATTATTCTCTAAATGCTTCATAGAAGTAGAAGGCAGAAAAGCAGTTAAGGATTACAAGGCTAATACAACATTACCAACTAACTGGATTTAACCGACATCATGGAACCCTCCAGCCAACAGCAGAGAGTATGTCTTCTACCCACTCTGCCCAGCTAGGTGCCACTGGACTAAATTGTTCAGAAAGGAAGAGAAGTGAACGGCAGTAAGGGATATTTAACTCACAGGAGAGGAGTGGATTCAGAACTGTAATCACACCAGGTAGTCTTGAATTTAAAGCACTTGGTGGTTGATAACTGAGCAAAAATCCTTTGCTACACAAAGTTTTGACCCCTTGGTTTGATTTTTGCTTTTCTGTTATAATGGTTATCTACACCTCTAAAATTGACTCCTGCAGATTTATTTTTCCATTCTGCTACCAGAGTGACAATTCTATAGCAAAAACAGACCACTGTATCATTCTCTTTCTTAAAACTCATTCAAAGGCCTTTATTGTATTCAGTACAAACTTCTTAGCATGATTTTAAGGATCTTCTCACACCGTTTGTATCTCATATTTGAGTTTCACTAGTCATAATTGTCTCAGGTAGCAGTACTTGCTTTTCTGTCTTCCTGTTATATTCTCCCTTCTTCTTGCTGTATTACTATTGCCTTATCTTTCCAGCATTACCATCTCTTTTAAACTGTTCTTTATACTAAAATGCAGTTTCTGTGTCTCCCAGTGTGCCCCTTGCACACCTCCTATATACTGCACTGCAGACTCATGCCTCCCTTTTGGAAATGTCTATTCACTCGCTTGTCTTCTCCACCAGTTGATAGTATCTAAAGATTACATGGGCTTCTCTGATGGCTCAGCCGTACAGAACTTGCTTACCAATTCAGAAGACTCGGGTTCAATCCCTGGATCAGGAAGATGCCCTGGAGAAGGAAATGGCAACCCATTCCTGTATTTTTGCCTGCGAAATCCAATGGACAGAGGAGTCTTGACAGGCTACAGTCCATGGGGTCACAGAAGAGTCAGATATGACTTAGCAACTAAACAACAACAAAAGATTACATAGGGTTCTTCTTGTTCAGGGCATCCTGATTCTCTAGTCTGGGGGATAGGAAAAAAATATATTTCTCCAAAGAAGACATATGGATGGCTAACAAACACAAAAAAGATGCCCAACATCACTCATTATCAGAGAAATGCAAGTCAAGACCACAATGAGGTACCATTTCACACCAGTCAGAATGGCTGTGATCCAAAAGTCTACAAGCAATAAATGCTGGAGAGGGTGTGGAGAAAAGGGAACCCTCTTACACTGTTGGTGGGAATGCAAACTAGTACAGCCACTATGGAGAACAGTGTGGAGATTCCTTAAAAAACTGCAAATAGAACTGCCTTATGACCCAGCAATCCCGCTGCTGGGCATACACACCGAGGAAACCAGAATTGAAAGAGACACATGTACCCCAATGTTCATTGCAGCACTGTTTATAATAGCCAGGACATGGAAACAACCTAGATGTCCATCAGCAGATGAATGGATAAGAAAGCTGTGGTACATATACACAATGGAGTATTACTCAGCCATCAAAAAGAATTCATTTGAATCTGTTCTAATGAGATGGATGAAACTGGAACCTATTATACAGAGTGAAGTAAGCCAGAAAGAAAAACACCAATACAGTATACCGACACATATATATGGAATTTAGAAAGATGGCAATGATGACCCTGTATGCGAGACAGCAAAAGAGACACAGATGTATGGAACGGACTTTTGGACTCTGTGGGAGAGGGAGAGGGTGGGATGATTTGGTAGAATGGCATTGAAACATGTATACTATCATGTAATAACGAAGCACCAGCCTATGTTTGATACAGGATGCAGGATGCTTGGGGCTGGTGCACTGGGATGATCCAGAGAGAGGATATGGGGTGGGATGTGGGAGGGGGATTCAGGATTGGGAGCTCATATACACCCGTGGTGGATTCATGTCAATGTATGGCAAAACCAATATGGTATTGTAAAATAAAATAAAGTAAAAATTAAAAAAAAAAAGAACAAGAAAAAAATATATACTATTTTTTCAGAACTATGTTTTCTATGATTTTTCCCTGTGATGAAACAAGCTTCATGATCCTCTTTCTGACAGAGATGGGATAGTCATTCATCTGGATAACCGTGCATGGATATTTTGATATGTAAGGTGCTGCCCAATAGGAACAACAAATTCCCCAAATATTTCGAGGCTGCTTACTGCAAGACCTCTCTTTGCACATCTGGAAAGTTTGGGGTAGACACGCTTACCCTTAGACTTGTAAAGGAAGACAGTCCACAGGTTTCTTTTCACCAATAAGTGCTTAACACTCCCCTCAGCTAGACTAAACCCCAGACAAGTTTCTTGCTGCCTCTGTAGCTCATCTCTCTCCTTCACTGGTCCTTAAGGATCCAGAAGTCCTACCAAAGAGATGCGGCTTCTTCCTCACTTTGAACACTTGCTTTAGAAAAGTTGTTTTGTGCATCATTTCTCTGATCTTTCGAAATGCTCATCTTAAAAGCTTCTTGACAGTTTCACAGCCCAGGTCTCTCTCAAGTATCTGGGAGCCATCCTTTTAAAAGGAAACCATTAAGGAAGAAAGTCCCCCCTATCTCCAAGGCTTTTTGGGGAAGGTACCTTCAGGGAAGACAGCTTGCTCCATGCTGTAAATTTACCCGCTGCTATGAAGACAGGAAAAGTTTCACTTGCTAAAATCACATGCCACAGTGCAAGAGTGGCTCTTGACATATATAAAGCACACTTCCACGTGGATATAGAACCAGGGGAATGTCACAGGCCTATGTACCTTGTTGTATCTTTTGAAGCTCATCCTAGTAGAAATGCTGTTATCCACAGAGAAGGGAAATTTTATCTCTGGGGGAAATTTGTATTTCCTGGCTAAATAATTCTTGTATAAGCAAGAAGACAATGGGGGAAAAGGCATAGTATTAATCATAAACACTTATGTGTGTTGCTGTACTGCTCTAAATAGCAGATCCATCGTGTGGTGGTCTTGCCAGGACTGGAGCTGAGAAATCAGAATAGCAAGTGTGGGTGGAGGTGAAGACGGGAGGCTTTCTATCTACCTGAGCTCAAGAATGTGGATTAAGTGCATTCAACTTTTGAACCAACTTGATGTAAATATTTCCATCCCTTTCTTTGACTCTAAGTTTGGACAAATCTGAAAAACGTTATGAATAATGAAAAATGGGAGAAAGCTGAGAAAGACCTTTTGGTGCCTCATCGTCTTCTTTTCCCAGAGAATTGACCCATATTCAGGCTTAACAGTATTCAGCTAAAAATTCTGTGCCCAGAAATGATGCTTCTCCATGACACAGATAGAACTTTAACTTCTCAAGAGAGTGCCTCATAAAACCAGAGAACCCCTGCATTCTTTTGCAGGTAGGAATAAAACTGGGTGGACTATTGAATTCATTCCTGATACAAGCTACCAAAATAAGTCCAATTCCACAGCATCATCTCAGACAGGATATATTAATAACAATGAAAGGGAATGTTTGTTGCTCAGTTGAGTCCAACTCTTTGGGACCCCCTGGACCATATCCCACATGGCTCCTCTGTCCATGGAATTCTCCAGGCAAGAACACTGGAGTGGGTAGCCTTTCCCTTCTCCAGGGGATCTAACCAAACCAGGAATTAAACCAAGATCTCCAGCATTGCAGGCAAATTCTTTACCATCTGAGCTATGAAGGAAGCCCTGAAAATTAGTTGTAAATAGTAGGGTTTCATGTCATGAGGATTATGACAGATGTGTTCCTTCCTACTTCTTACATAAGAGTCATATCTTTCACCCTGGACTTTGGTGCCCAGACAGTACCAGTGTTGCTGCTTTAACTTGCTTTCTAGATATTTCTGTAGGTCATTGGGCACCAGTGGTGATGGTACATTCATAGTTTAGATATATTAATTGTCATCTGTGAGGTAATTCTCACATCATCCTGGAAAGATAAGAAAGACCTGTTATTTTTGTCATTGCTGTTGTTTTTCCCTTTAAGGTGATGCTATGTATCTGTTTGATTTCAGCTTTCATCTAGATTCACACTTGATATCTTAAAGGGCAATACTGCAGCCCTCTTTTTTAGGAGGTAGTGAATCTCTACAGATCTGCAACTGCTGACATTTTATTCCTCCATATCAGGATCCTTGATGTTTAAAAGAAAACTATTGATTCTTTTTTTGAGAAATAGAACATGTTCATCCTTTGAGGAGACTTAGAATAAAATGTCAAATACCCATCCTTTTTAAGAAATGTGGTTTCAGGAAATAACAAGTGACTGAACACATGCTTTTCAAACCTTGACACCATTGAAAGTTAGGCAACATTCTGCTCACAGAAACACATTTTTGTAGCATTATTAACTGCTAGGATTACCTTCTTATCACAATTTAGATGTTTTAAAATATTCTATCATGGTTTCAAACAAGAGGTGTAAAAAGTGTATATTTTAAATATCCAGCTTTCTACAAATTAGTGGAAGTAAAGCATGAGGAAAAAAGTTGAATAGAAGTTTTAAGTTGTCATACTCACTCCAGAGATGTACAGTTGCCATGGTGATGGAAGCTAGGTAAATACACAGAAACACTGAATGGCAAATGGATGAAGTAAGGTCTTATTTCTAAAGGCACATCTAATTTGCTATTTTTTTAATGAGCATTTTTAATTATCCCTATGAAGAGACATGGGGTTTCCCTAGTGGCTTAGTGGTAAAGAATTGGTTGCCAATGCAGGAGACATAGGTTTGATCCCTAGGTCAGGCAGATTCCCTGGAGAAGGAAAGTAACTCACTCCATATTCTAGCCTGGAAGGTTGCATGGACAGAGGAGCCTGGCAGGCCACAGTCCATGGGGTGGGTCAAAAGTCAGACATGACTTAGCAACTAAACACCAGCAAATACTACATTTGAGCAATTTATACTGCATTGTGAAAGTGAATGTGTTAGTTGTATTTCAAAAACCAGTAAGGTAGCTGAAACTCCTCTAAGCAAGAAAATAAATCAAGGCCATCTTTGATCTATCCGAGCACCCAAAGCATGTCAGCATCCATTTATAAGTAAATATATATGTAAAAAATGCTGAAATGAGTTATTGAGATGATTGATATAAAAGTATTGTTTTTTGCTTTTGTTTATTATACTGTTTAATGACGTAGGTAAAAAAATGTATTTATTTTATTTACTTTGTATTTTAAAAATTCTGGTGAGGAGAAAAAAACAGGAAAATAAATTTGCTTCTAATTTCTGTGTTTTTTTTTATCCTTTTCTTTTTTAGCTATTGACTATGCTTTTGGGCATGCATTTTTGCTGCTTGGTAAAAAAATCACGCAGGTTTATCTTTTACAACAAAATTTTGAAAGCTATCTATACATGTGATTTACAGTCTCAAAGAAAATGACCACAAAAGATAAACAGTCACAATAAGTTTTATTTTTAGTATCACACAATCAGCCAGAGTCTACTGCTTGTATTATAGAAGCATTTGTTATAATATTTGTTCTTTTTTTTTCCTGTTTTAATGTTAAGACTGTTTGATGTTGGGAAAGAGAATAAGAAGAAAAATATTTCTTAGAGCCAATTTAAAAATTGCAATTTTTCAATGGTAGGAGTACTTACTTTTCTTTATAACTGAGTCACCAGGGCATCTATTGAGCAGATGGCAGTAGGCAACACCATCATTAATTTCTGTACTAGAACTATGCAGGGGGTAAATTATTCTTGGATAATTTGAAGTATTTTATCTCCAAAAAATGAAATGCTATGTCTATGGGAAGATGTTTGTTTATAGGGATCTTTTGACTAAAATTCATTTAAGAATGAAAATATTCATATGTGCATGTATATATGAAACCGCTGAACTGGTCTTGGTTATGACAGAGAAAAGACTATCTACTGAAGAGATTTGGCTTCACAATGTGAAACTAAGGCTGATCATTTAGGTCTCCCAAATTTGCCACAATCTTTCATAAGGTGATCCAAGAATTTAAGAAGGAAAGTTGTTCCTTTCTTTATGGGAAGCCTTATTATTCACACCAACTATCAACTTTAAAAAAAGGGTAGGGTGATAAAAAGGTGCCAAATAACCAGAAATGACAAACTTTTAATGGATTTCAGAAATACACCAGAAATCATCCTGGAGTATAGTGAGCATTAAATCATAAACCTAAAATAATCATTGTCACTGGATTGTCTTATTTCTACCCTAAAAATGTTAAAATAGTCTTGAGATATCTATCTTCAAAGCATTAAAAATACAAGTAAAAATCACTCAAATTTAATCTTAGTTAATTATTTATTATAGCAAATAATGTCATATAGTAATAACTTTTTATTTTGAAAACATTAAATTTACATATTTTAGATTAAGAAATTAATATTTCAAAAGTGTTTTCTAAAAGCATTATTTCTCAAGGTATTCTTGGAATAAAAGAGTTACAATATCAAGAATTTTGGAAAAAACTAAATAACATGTACCATTCTTGGAGAATAACAGCACAGATTGGCAAATGAAAAGTTATGAAAAGACCAACTCAACATTTCTTAAAATTATTTTAATAAACCAGTTTTCATATTTAAAAAGAAGCAGTTAATGTAAACCAAAATGGATCTTGCAACTGGGGAATCATTAATAGCTCAATTGGTAAAGAGTCCTTCTGCAATGTAGGAGACCCCAGTTCGATTCCTGGGTCCAGAAGATTCCCTGAAGAAGGGATAGGCTACCCACTCCAGCATTCACAGCTTCCCTTGTGGCTTAGCTGGTAAAGAATCTGCCTGCAATGCAGGAGACCTGGGTTCCATCCCTGGGTTGGGATGTTACCCACTCCAGTATTCTGGCCTGGAGAATTCCATGGACTGTATAGTTCATGGAGTTGCAAAGAGTTGGCCATGAGTGAGCAACTTTCACTTTCAATCAAAATCTGAAATCTTAAGTCAAATGATGATATTTCTTAGTAAAAAAAAAAAAAATGTGCATGGATTGACTTCTACTGTAGTTAAGTAGCAATGAATTTTGTACTTTATTCAAAATATGTTCTTCATAATAATTAAGAATACTAACTAAAACATGATTACAAACAAATATCCACCCTCCCTCGAAAAAATAGCTGAAGAGATGGTGCTATAAAGGATTATGGGAAGCTGGCAGCTGCAGCTTAGATTTTAAATCTTTGTTAACCACTTCATACAAGCAGCACAATTAAATAGAGAACTAAAAACCTATTTTCTGTCTTTAGACAAAACTGACTGTCAAGGTATCTTAGATACCACAATATACAAGACAATGGTCTACATGGGGCCTGCATGCAAGTGCCTTATCAGATTTCTACATATGAAGCGGAGGGTGGCAGTGGGGTGTCTGATAAGCATAGAGTGAACACGAAATTGAGCAGGTCCCCTGCCTGCAAGGGGCTTCCATGGTGGTGCTAGTGATAAAGAACCTTCCTGCCAATGCAGGAGGCATAAGAGTTGCAGGTTCGATACCTGGGTCAGGAAGATCCACTGGAGGAGGTCATGGCAGCCCACTCAGTAGTCTTGCCTGGAGAATCCCATGGACAAAGGAGCCTGGAAGGCTACAGTCGTAGGATTGCAAAGAGTTGGTCATTACTGAAGCAACTTAGCACATAAGCAAGTTAGCACATAAGCAACTACATTTGGGCTTTGTGGCTCAGACAGTAAAGAATCTGTCTGCAGTGCGGGAGACCTAGGTTCGATCCCTGGGTCGGGATGATCTCCTGGAGGAGGGCATGGCAACCCACTGCAATATTCTTACCTGGAAAATTCCCATGGACAGAGGAGCCTGGCGGGCTACAGTTCATGGGGTCTCAGGGTGTCAGACATGACTGACTAAGCACACACAGACATATTACATTTAATTGTTTCCATAACGTGTATGATCTCAATAAAAAAAAAAAAGAAGACTGGAAAAGAAACGCTTTCCTTAAGAAACACATCCTAAATTGAGGAGTAAAACATGTAGCATGAATGACTCACAGGATCATAAGGACACAATCTACAGATTTTATGTTAACAATAATGGGTGTCAGAGCTGTTCTATTGTTCATTTTTGTTCCAGAATTTCATTAAATTCTCTCTGGTTTTACTACCAATATTACTTCCTCCATTTTCTCACAAGTGGTATGACACTTGCAAAAGGTAGATCTTGACAACCTCTCTTCTAGGGTTACATCGATTTTTCAGCATGCAAAATGCACCTGGCTCCATCAGAATGCAACACCATCATTAGCTCTTGCTATTTTTCATTTGACACTTTTGAAATTGACCGTTATACCCTCAGAAAGCTGTGAGCAAGGCTGAAATCAGGGGAAAAAATGTGATTATTTGTATCGGGTCACTAATTGCATTGATGATTTTGCAAACTGGTCTTTCACAAAAGAAATTTCTATTTAATTAAACCTGCCAGCATTATATGACTGAAGTGTATCACCTACATATACATTATTGAAAAGTCCAATTATGATGTGTTCTCAGTAAAGATCATGTTTTATACAATGAAAGAGGAATGATCACTTTCCCCTGGAAATGTTCTAAGAACTAATCATCTGGATCACTTTCTGCCAAAGGCATGCAGTTACGTGCTTGGGTCATGTTTGGCTGAGGTGGAACGTGACAAGCTCTGATTGGATATTTGTAGGTATTTATATTTCAAAACTTTGCTTTTCATCAGGACAGAATCCTGGATCTGAATAACTTTTCTATAGCTTCTTGGGTAACTAGCCTTTGCCTCTGCTCTTCCCACATGGCACGGAGTGTAGGGAGTGTTTATCTGCAGTGATGCTGTTAATTTTTTACAGAGTGAAGCACGCAGGAAGGATGAGTGGTAACCTGACCCTCCTTCAGGGGCAGAAGGATTTTCCTCCTTCCTGACCCCAAGAATCTGGGATATTTGCCTGGGCTCTGACGGAAGACGTGCCCCGCGCATCAGCCAGGTTTAAAACTCTGCTCTGAGTGACAGATGGGCCAGATGAGGGTGAAATTTCCTGCTGAGGCACCACCAATGTGGATAATTTCAAGAATCCTCCTTCAACCAGGCTTCTCGTGAGCATCCTGTAGAGGCCCTTGGAAAGAGCTCGCGATTCACTCTAAAATTCCTGTCTGGAACTTCTGGGAGATTCCTAAGTGTCAGGAGAGCCCACCCATGACCTGTAACAACAACGTGCTAAAATTTTAGCAGTCTTCTTAGCCTCTCATATTGCGGTTCCCTCTATTACTTGGGCTCTGTCAAAGCTGAAACATCCCTAGTGCTCTCCTGGAGGGCTCTCCCTTTCATTTTGTCCCCCTCTTTGCCTCGTGACCTTGGGACCTTGATGGATAAGAGAAATTATTATTTTGTAGGTTATCAGATATGTTTTCTTGCCCTTAGGGCAGCAACAATGCTCTCTTGTAGATTTTATACCTCTTAAGCCGAAACAATTTCATCAATGCTTTTTGGTATTTCTGTAAGGCATAATTCTAATATTTTCATTATCTTTAAGTCTGATCAAGTTATATGAAACTATTTAATTTTAATTATGTGCTCCTTAGCATTGACAACTCCCTTATTATTTCTACTCTGTCATAGATTCCCAACGTCATGTAACATAGTAGGAAGTAATTAGAAAGACAGACACTCCACTGCCTATGGGCTTCCCAGGTGGCTCACTGGTAAAGAATCTGCTTACAAAGCAGGAAATGCAAGGGACTCAGGTTCAATTCCTGGGTCTAGAAGATGCCCTGGAGGAGCAAATGGCAACCCATTCCAGTATTCTTGCCTGGAGAACCCCATGGACAGAAGAGCAAGCGGGCTATAGTCCATGGGGGTCACAAAGAGTCAGACACAACTGATTGTGCACACACACACCACTACCTGTCAAATATCCTTGACAACACATTAAATGTGGACTTTAAAAAATAAATGTGTATGCACCAGCTTTGTAATAGTTATTTCCTTTGCACCTATTCAAAGTTTCTCAGCTTTTAATGAAATATTTTGTAATGCTTTTAGTTTTATAATCCATATCATCACATTTATTAAAATAAAAATGAATAATTCAACTAAAGACATTTAAACAGTGCCTTGTTTGACAGGAGAGGCTGAACTGTAATTTTAACTATTAGATTCATTAATTCTATCTTGATATAAACACATGCACTTAAATGTAAAATTGGAGTAATTTTGTTGGATAAAGTTTAGTTGGAGCCAATCACAGTATAAAATATCTAAGCATTCATGCTGAAGATATGTTATTATAAACCATAAGTTTATATCTATAAGAAAAACATATATTTTCTTAGTGATTTTCCCAATAACGTTCTGGAGTTAGGCAGACTCAGAATTGTGATGTGATTTTTACTGATATGAAAGCTGAGGATAAAATATCTTAATTATTTTGATGAAGGTCACAGAGTTAGACTTCCCTGATAGCTCAATTGGTAAAGAATCCGCCTGCAATGCAGGGGACTCTGGTTCAATTCCTGGGTCAGGAAGATCTGCTGGAAAGGGGATAGGCTACCCACTCCAGTATTCTGGTCTAGAGAATTCCATGGGATGTACAGTCCATGGGATCGCAAAGAGTCAAACATGACAGAGTGAATTTCACTTTCATTTTATTAGGGGCTTCCCTCATAGCTCAGTTGGTAAAAAATCTGCCTGGAATGCAGGAGACTCCGATTGGATTCCTGGGTCAGGAAAATCTGCTGGAGGAGGGGTAGGGTACCCACTCCAGTATTCTTAAGCTTCCCTTGTAGCTCAGCTGGTGAAGAATCTGCCTGCAATGCAGGAGACCTGGGCTCTATCCACGGGTTGGGAAGATATCCTGGAGAAGGGAAAGGCTACCCACTCCTTATTACCAAATTCAGACTTAAATTGAAGAAAGTAGGGAAAACCGCTAGACCATTCAGGTATGACCTAAATCAAATCCCTTATGATTATATGGTGGAAGTGAGAAATAGATTTAAGGGATTAGATCTGATACATAGAGTGCCTGATGAACTATGGAATGAGGTTCGTGACACTGTACAGGAGACAGGGATCAAGACCATCCCCATGGAAAAGAAATGCAAAAAAGCAAAATGGCTCTCTGGGGAGGCGTTATAAATAGCTGTGAAAGGAAGAGAGGCAAAAAGCAAAGAAGAAAAGGAAAGATACAAGCATCTGAATGCAGGGTTCCAAAGAATAGCAAGAAGAGATAAGAAAGCCTTCTTTAGCGATCAATGCAAAGAAATAGAGGAAAACAACAGAATGGGAAAGACTAGAGATCTCTTCAAGAAAATTAGATGGAAACAGTGGAAACAGTGTCAAACTTTGTTTTTTGGGGCTCCAAAATCACTGCAGATGGTGACTGTAGTCATGAAATTAAAAGACGCTTACTCCTTGGAAAAAAAGTTATGTCCAACCTAGATAGTATTTTCAAAAGCAGAGACATTACTTTGCCAACTAAGGTCCGTCTAGTCAAGGCTATGGTTTTTCCTGTGGTCATGTATGGATGTGAGAGTTGGACTGAGAAGAAGGATGAGCACCGAAGAATTGATGCTTTTGAACTGTGGTGTTGAAGAAGACTCTTGAGAGTCCCTTGGACTGCAAGGAGATCCAACCAGTCCATTCTGAAGGAGATCAACCCTGGGATTTCTTTGGAAGAAATGATGCTGAAGCTGAAACTCCAGTACTTTGGCCACCTCATGTGAAGAGTTGACTCATTGGAAAAGACTCTGATGCTGGGAGGGATTGGGGCAGGAGGAGAAGGGCACAACAGAGGATGAGATGGCTGGATGGTATCACGGACTCGATGGACGTGAGTCTGAGTGAACTCTGGGAGTTGGTGATGAATAGGGAGGCCTGGCGTGCTGTGATTCATGGGTTTGCAAAAGTCGGACACGACTGAGCGACTGAACTGAACGGAACCCACTCCAGTATTCTGGCCTGGAGAATTTCATGGACTGTATAGTGCATGAGGTAGCAGGGTCAGACACGACTGAATGACTTTCACTTTCACTTCACTTCTTTTAGTGCTTCCTAATGTTCACTTAACTTCACAATCTAGGATGTTTGGCTCTAGGTGAGTGACCACACCATGGTGGTGATCCAGGTCAAGACCTTTTTTGGACTTCCCTGTAGCTCAAATGGTAAAGAAGCTGCCTGCGATGCAGGAGACCAGGGTTCAGTCACTGGGTCAGGAACATCTTCTGGAGAAGGGAATGGCAGCCTACTCCAGTATTCTTGCCTGGAAAATTCCATGGACAGAGAAGTCTGGCGGGCTACACCATGGGGTCACAAAGAGTTGGACACGACTGAGAAACTAATACACACAGAGCAAGGAGCTGAAACTCAAATCCTGGGCTCTTTTCAACCACAAATTTTTGCATTCTTCTTCATGACCACCTTTGCATCAGATGGTATCTGCAAAGTGGGTTTTGCAGGGACAGCCTTAATATGAGAAGCCTGTAGACCTCTATGGCAGCACAGAAATGGTCTCCTTGGCATTATCAATAATCTTGCTAGAAGTTAGAGCTACACACTGTGTGGTTCATCTTGAAGGCATTACTTATTCAGGTGATCTTGAAAAATATACTTTATGTTGCTTAGTTTTAAATTTCTCAAAAGTAAAATGGAAAGAGATTTAGGAATTAGGCTAGATAACATGTGATTAATCTGATGTTGAAGCTGAAGCTCCAATACTTTGGCCACCTGATGCCAAGAGATGACTCACTGGAAAAGACCCTGATGCTGGGAAAGATTGAGGGCAGGAGGAGAAGGGTAGACAGATAATGAGATGATTAGATAGCATCACCAACTCGGGCATGATTTTGAGCAAACTCCAGGGAGATAGTGGAGGATAAGGAAGACGGGAGTGTTATAATCCATGGAGTCACAAAGAGCTGGACATGACTTAGCTACTGAACAACAACAACAAATCTCTGTAAACTTTCACAGTTGCATGTTAAACCTTTTTTTTTAAGCAGGGATTATTGCAGAGAATTAAGTGAATATCATAGGCATGATACAATTGCATTTTTTTCTGCTCCTAGGCAGACATGCAAACATGGGCAAACAAGTAGCCAGAAAAATTAAGATTGGAAATACTAATGAAAATCAAGCAGAAATATTAGTAATTCTAACTATAGAATCTTGCTAATCAAAGCAATATAATGAAGAAAAGTTTAATTTGAAGATATCTTAGAATAAATGTTAGAGACCATGAGCTATTAGAGTAATAAATTATACAAATAAATCAGAAATAAAATTCTATTCCTGTTTTTTGTCTTTTTTGTTTGTTTGTTTTGGTCAGTAATATGTGCCTGACTCTTACCACTCCATTTAGTTCTTCAATGCAGATTATGTTGATGAAAAAATGAAACAACTAGTTTTTCTTTTGACCTTTTATGGAATTTCTGGATTAAAATTCTCTCTCACAAACTCATATATTATTCATTATGGAGGCATTAAAGGAAAAATCTTAAAAGCTAGAGCATTGTAAAGACTGCGTCTTTCTCCTTTAGTATTAAGACTTTGGAAACACAAGGGAGTAAAATATGCATATATACATTCATACTTTTAAAAATCTGATCAAAATTTAATTGGAGGTAATGGAAAACAAAATTCACATTGACTGACTTCTAACAATAATCATTAAATGCAAGATTACATCCATTTGCAGCATGAATTTAATAATTTCTCATCAGCAGCTAAATTATAAACACAATTAAAACTGATTGTTTTTATGACAATAAATTGCAACAATTTAATGATTTATAGAGTTAAATGGAAATTACTTATGGACATTATAGTTGCAATTTTCTTATAAGTCTAAAGTTATTCTAAAATAAAAAAGCTTATTTACTAAGTTACTAAAAAAATATATGGACTTTCTGCCCTTCCAGAAAAAACTTACTTCAAACTAATCATTGACTTTCCACTTTCAAATGTTGACTCCATGTGGATAAGGCATATTTTTAGATACAAATTTTATAGCCATGTTTCATTTGCTGGAATGTCAGGAGCAAGTAGTTTCATTACTAGAATTTTTTTTGAGCTTTTTTCTCCCAGAGCTATTATCCTAAATGTGGATATTGATGGTGCTACCCATGCAGTAGAAGCATTATAGCTACATAACTTTCAGATATTTTATATAAATCTTTGGTATAATGTCACTCCTGGCAACCAGCTGTGCTGTGATATGTCACAATGATGAATCATCAGACATGGTAGAAATCTAAAGGACAGTTATATAAGAACCTGTATTAATAAACATAATTTTCACAAGTGCAAAATGAACATTTGCATATATTCTGAAATCTTCTATAGCATTTACTCCAAAGTTTCTAGTACATGACCATTTTTAGAATCATAATGATTTGCATGTGATATTTCACTGGGAAACAAATTCTTTCTGCTGACATATTTGAGACTGAAACTTAATTGTAAAACACATGATTATGTTATAGCAGGACCTCAGTAAGTACCTTATGAAATTACACTAGATTTCCAGTCTGGGTGGAATAATGTTGACTCTTTTCTCCCTGCTGCCTCCCTGCTGGCTCAGTGGTAAAGAATCCACCTGCCAGCACAGAAGATGTGAGTTCAATCCCTGGGCCAGGAAGATGCCTTGGAGAAGGAAATGGCAACCCAATCCAGTACTCTTGCCCAGAGAATTCCATGGACAGAGGAACTTGGCACGATATTGGCCATGGGGTTGAAAGAGTTAAACAGGACTAAGTGACTAAACAAAAAACAACAACAACTCCCTGTTAAGTGCAAATAAAAACCCAGAAAGTTGTTCAAGAGACAACCAGAACACAACTCTAAAATGAGGAAAGAGGAAAGTAAACCAGTTAGGGACATTAGGTAGGGCTGGATGGACAGCAGGAAGACAGGATATCTTGCAAACATCTCTACCCAAAAACATGGCAAAGAGCCAGAATTTCTTGATGGGGAAAAAAAAAAAAAAAACAAGGCAGGATTGATTGAGTAGGTTCATTCTCCCCACAGATCAAGTATGAGACTTGCCAGCAGTACCAAGTGAGCCTGGCTGGGTTGGAAAGAACTAACCAGAAGTACCTTGACTGTAGGACTCCAGAAAAAGTGCATTCTACGCTGGACCACTGGGTCTGGGATGCTCACGTCTCCCAGAGATGACAGTCCATCGACCAGGGGGATCCCACCATAACTGCCTCCCTCCCGAGAAGCACTGTTAGTCTCTTGTGCCAGAAATTCTCTTTCTTCAGCTGGAGACAATCTGCAGCCTGGCCCGAGGACATTCCTTCTATCCCCCCATGCAGGGTCCATTGGGAGACTCAGCAACACAGCGTGATAGTAACCAAGTGAACCAAAATTGCCCTGCCAAGTTTCGGAGTCGGTAGGAAACTTTCTCACACATCGTTATTCACCCAGATAAACGCAGATACTGCTGTTATCCTGAGAAGTTGAGTCCGTCTCCCTCATTGACACTTCCCTGGTGCATGGATGTCCTGACAGGCAACTGCTTCCCCCACTTCACTTTTTTCTATGAGGAAATGAGTATTTCCTAGGAAATTTATTCATCGAGTCCTTGAGACACCCATAACAATTGTAATATAATTTTAATGTGCATGCATGCTAAATTGCTTCAGTCAGGTCTGACTCTTTGCGACCCTATGCACTATGGCCTGCCAGTTCCTCTGTTCATGGGATTCCTCAGATAAGAATATTGGAGTGGGTTGCCATTTCTTCCTCCAGGGGGTCTTCCTGTCCCAGGGATCGAACCCACATTTTTTAAGTCCAATGTGGGACCCACCTGCGTTGGTAGGTGGGTCCTTTACCACTAGTGCCACCTGAGAAGCCCCTATTTTTTAAATGTAATTTTGCAACTGAAATACACCGCAGTTTTCTCAAGAAAACAATCACTGTGAAATTATTTAGGCATTGTTTCTTAAGTATGATAAGGCACAATATAATGTGATGGTAAATAATATATCATGTAGCAATTTCATCACTATGTAAAATTAGTATGCTATTTGGGGTAAAAAAGTTGTCTTAAACTAAATATTACATTAGTTTTGTTGGAAAATCATGTGACTGAAAACGTCAGGATATTGAATCATGGCGAGTCTTAGCGACAGAGAACTTGAGGGGTTAATGATGAGGAACTATAAGTGGAGAAGCCATATGTCTCAACCACAAAATTCAGAGAAGAGCCAGAGGACATGAATCCTCATCCAAAAACATCAAGTGCATCACTGTCAGTGTCTGGCTCTTCTTAGCACCGAGAACTAATTGACCCATGGATAAAGAGAATGAACACAGATGCAAAGTGGCGAAGATGGTTAAATATGTGAAGTGATGTAGAATCAAATAGAACTAAACACAGAAACAATAACAGAACAATTACTCTTCATATAGGAAGCTCCTGGGATTCCTCTTGTTTCCTTCCTTCCCCTTTCCTTTGTTTCTTGCACTCTATATGGACTTATTTCATTATCTTTCAACTGCTAACTCTCAAATGCAGGATTCGTGCTACAAACTAAATTCTGTTCTCACCCTCTGCCAAATTCACATGTTGAAGCCCAAAACCCCAGCATGACTGTATTTGGAGATGGAAGCTTTTGGAAGGTAATTAAATGACATCATACAGTTGGGCCTCTGATTTGATAGGATTAACATCCTTATAAGAAGACCCGGGTGCACTAGTCGTAAAGAAGCCGCCTACCAATGCAGGAGACAGCAGGGGTTCTATCCCTGGGTTAGGAAAATCCCCTGGAGGAGGGTATGGCAACCCATTCCAGTGTTCTTGCTTGGAGAATCCCATGGACAGAGGAGCCTAGCAGGCTACAGTCCACTGGGTCACAAACAGTTGGACATGACTAAAGTGGCTTAGCACCCACAAGAAGACACAAGAGAAAGGGCATGAAAGCTCACAGTGAGTAAGTAAGCTCTTCAATCCAGGAAGAGGGCAGTCACCTGAACCCAGCCCTCCAGCCTCCAAAACTGCAAGAAAATGTACTTTTGTTTTTTCAGCCACAAAGCCTGTTGTGTTTTTTTATTTCAGCCTGAACTAAGACAATACTTGTCACATATCTGAGCTATGAAAGATGAGGGGAGTAATTTTGTATGAAAGATGCCATATACAAGTACATCAGATTTGAAATGCTTTTATGGCATGTATGATATGTGTATTCATATTTACAGTGTAATATACACACAATTTACCAAAATGTGGATACATAGTACTTTATGAAAAATGCATCTGGAATTTAGGAGAATATTAAGGGTTGGAGAGAATTATGGTTGAGGTTGAAAGTTCTCAACCTCATGGTATGTGAGCATGAAGGTGAGTCCTGACCAGGGTGTAGGTGTATAAGAGGATTTCTCACACTTATGTCCCTTTACAGGAATGTCTCAAGGTCTAGCCATTAACCAGAGCCTGGATAAACAATACAAAGGGCTAGTTTGCCATGGTGGTTTAGAAATTAAGCCTTGTGTGACTCAAGAACAATGGAGTGGATTGCCATCTCCTCCTCCAGGGGATCATTCCGACCCAGGGATCAAACCTGTGTCTCCTGATTGGCAGGCGGATTCTTTACCACTGATCCACCAGGGAAGACCCACTGTCACACTAGAATATATGTAGTACATTTTCTTTTATAGCGATTGTATACTTTGTTTAGAAAATGCTATGAAGAATGAAATATACTCTCTACAGACTTCTGTATTTATTTTATATTGCTGTGTAAGAAATTTAGTGGTGTAAACAAGTTCTTTTTTAAAAAAGTTTTTCTTTATTTTTTAACTTTTATAGTTGAAAGTTGATTTACAGTGTTGTGTTACTTTCAGGTGTACAAAAAACTTATTCAATTTTATATATATGTAATATATTCTTTTTCACATTCTTTTTCCATATAGGTTGCTGCTGCTGTTGTTCAGTTTCTAAGTTGTGTCTGACTCTTTGAAACCCCATGGAGTGAAGCTCGCTAGGCTTCCTTGTCCATTACTATCTCCTGGAATTTGTTCAAACTCATGTGCATTAAGTCAATGATGCCATCCCATCATCGCATCCTTTGCCACCCCCTTCTCCTCCTGCCTTCAATCTTCCCTGGCATCGGGGTATTTTCCAATGAGTTGGCTCTTTGCATGAGGTGGCCAGAGAATTGGAGCTTCAGCTTTAGCATAGTCCTGACAATCAGTATTCAGAGTTGGTTTCCTTAGGATTGACTGGTTTGATCATTTCCTTGCTGTCCAAAAATCACAGTTCAATAGCCTCAATTCTTCAGCACTCTCCCTTCCCTGGAGAAGGGAATGGCTACTTACTCCAGGATTCTTGCCTGGAAAATTCCATGGACAGAGAAGCCTGGTGGGCTACAGTCCATGGACTCACAAAGAGTTGGAGACAGTCTGAGCAACCTTCACTTTGCATATAGGTTATTACAGAATACTGAGTAGTTTTCCCTATACTATACAGCAGGTCCTTATTGACTATCTATTTTATATACAGTAGTGTATATATGTCAATCCCAAACTTGTTTATCCCATGGTTTCCTTGAGGGTGGAATCCAGCACATTAGGTGGCTGGCCTGCTGATTCCTAAGGCTGAACTCGGTGTGCCAACAGATGGTGTAAGCAAACCTCAGCTCTGTCTCTCTGGAGGTCATGTCTCCACATTTCAGGCTGGTGATAGACCCAGCAAGTTGGTTCTCTAAGGGATACAAACAAGTCCTTGGTTTTCAGCTTCTGATTTTTTGGTTGGTTTTCTCCTGATTTTTTCTGTTGTAAGAAAGACCCACACTTCCACACCCTTTACCTGCAGAAGCTCAAACTGGAAGTCCCATCAGCTATGTATACATATGGAATTTTTGTTTTAAAATGTTCCGTCTCCTAAACTATTTTTCTCATGATATCATCTGACCTTAGATAATGCTCAAAAATTATGTTAGATTTATTTCAATCTGTTTTTCAAGAGGCTTAAATACTCCTGATTATTTTCCACTCAGTGAAGCATTTGCTTCCTGCTGTTAAGAACATAATGACATAATATGAACTATTGTTCAATGAAATGCCATTGAAAAATGCAGGCATTAAGGGGAATCAAAGTTTTTAAAAGTTTTATAAATCTAATGAAAACTAGGAAATAAAATATGTCACACAGAAGCGAGGAGGGAACAATTAGAGTTTTGATTGTATTGCATATTCTGGCAAAAACTAATATCTGGAATATTTACTGTAGTGAATGAGTATGGGTATTAGAAACAAACGATGTAAAAGAAAGTAGAGAATAAAGGGCTTTGAACAGAGGACTTTGAATAGTTTTACTTTCAAACTAAACAGGAAAAAGGGAGTAAGAGCATTATTATTGATGAGTAGTTCTGGAGACAATCACCCATCAGCTGCTTTATTTGTGGTGGAGAAGAAAGACTAAACTTATGAAAAAATGAACAAATTGTCATCACTGTTGAGAGAAAAATAAATATAAAGCAAATTGATGAAAGAAAATGACAATACTGAAAAATAAGATAGATAAGTGAAGTCGCTTAGTCGTGTCTGACTCTTTGCAACCCCATGGGCTGTAGCCCACCAGGCTCCTCAGTCCATGGAAATTTCCAGGCAAGATTACTGGAGTGGGTTGCCATTTCCTTCTCCAGTGGATCTTTCCAACCCAGGGATCGAACCCGGGTCTCCTGCATGGCAGGCAGACGCTTTCCTGTCTGAGCCACCAGGGAGACCCTTAAAATAAGAACACATGTATTACTGAGTTTTATTAAAATTATAAGCATTGTAGCCATAAATTCTTTTGTAACCATAAGCCTTAAGAAAAAAACTTTTAAAGCATTAGACAATATGTTACTGGGAACATTTTTTACGTAGAAACACTAGTCTGCATATAAATTGTATAACTTTAAAAAAATAGTTTCATTTTAAGTCATTTTTTGTTATTTTCCCTAATACATTTGTCTTTTGTTTTAAGGTAATTGTGCTATGTCATTCAGAGTTGAATGAAACCATTTATTTAAAAAAATCATAATACAAACCAATATAAAAGAAAATAATGCTTACTTGTATAAATCTTGAATGAATATTAGGCAAATTTTATACCAATTTTTATTGAAAAGTAGAAATTATCCTTTAAGACCATTGTTGTGTCAAGGGTGGGAGAGGAGTCTGTATGGACAGGAAGAATCATTTTCATCACTAATATAATTAAAAATTGGTGCCTGAGACCAGAGTTTGTGGCATCCTTTTCTCTAACTTCAAGGCCACAAGTGGAGTCAGGTCTTTCTCACATTGCCTGTCTCTGACTTTCTTTTCTCCCACCTTCTACTTCTGGTAACTCACATAATCAGGTTTACCCAGGCAAATAATCCATTGTAATCTCCCTACTTTAATGTTAGCTTATAATTGCTCATAACTGTTATAACTAGCTTATAACTAGAGCCCACCAGGCTCCTCTGTCTGTGGGATTCTCCAGGCAAGAATACTGGAATGGGTTTCCATTTCCTTCTCCAGAGGATCTTCTTGACCCAGGGATCAAACCTGTGTCTCTTATGTCTCCTGCATTGGCAGTAAGTTTTTTTTTTTTTTTTTTT
>SJYT01019358.1:112555-162889 GCA_006410635.1 Cephalophus harveyi | reverse complement strand
GGGGATGATCCAGAGAGAAGATGCAGGGTGGGAGGTGGGAGGGGAATTCAGGATTGGGAGCTCATATACACCCGTGGCAGATTCATGTCAATGTATGGCAAAACCAATATGGTATTGTAAAGTAAAATAAAGTAAAAATAAAATAAAATAAATATTAAAAAAATAAAAAATAAATAAAAATGAGGACATGTATATCTCTGCTCGGTTCACCTGAACTATAAATATGCATGCATGGTCAGTTGCCTAGTTGTATCCTATAGCCTGCCATGCTCCTCTGTCCTGGCTTGCCATGTGATTTGTCAGGCAAGAATATTGGAGTGGGTTTCCATTTCCTTCTCTCGGGGATATTCCAGACCCAGGGATTGAACTGAAGTCTTCTGTGTCTCCTACATTGCAAGGTGGATTCTTTACTATTGAGCCACCTGGGAAGCCTTTAACTATAAATATGGATTGCTTATTAGAAAACATTTTCACAGTTGCCAAGAACTCGTCTCCATTTTTATAACTATAATGAGTAGAATTTTTTACCTTTATTGTATATTTTAACCATTAATGAACATAATCAGTGCTTTTTAACATATTTTCCTATTCTTGAGTTCTTTACTTGGATTCATCTCCAGATTGGCTAGATTTCATTATCAAGAATGGGTTTGTTTATTTTCAAGAAGGGTTTATATGCACTATATTTCTTGGATTAGTAAAAGCCTAAATACTTTTATGCTATTTCTTACTTGAAAGAGATTCTTGGAGAATATTCTCTTTCATCCAGAACTTTGTAGATGTTTTTTATATAATCTTCTTCCACAAAATCTTACTAGAGGGAAATCTGAGGCCAGCCTGAGTTCTTGTCATTTCCAGATTACTTTAGTAGTTAGCTTCCCTTGGATTTCTTTACAATTCTTTCTTATTATATTTCAGCAAATTAACCTGTATATTCCAGTCACTTTGTATTGTTTTGTCCTCATATAGAGGTTATATTTTGATCCACAGTCTCAAATATTCCTGTTTTGGAGAAGTTAAAACATACTTTCTTCTAAGTTCTTGTACAAGAATAATTCTTTTAATATTTCTTATTGGAGAAGGAATGACAACCCACTCCAGTATTCTTGCCTGGAGAATTCCAAGGACAGAACAGACTGACAAGTTACAGTCTATTTCGTAGCAAGAGTCAGATATGACTGAGTGACTAAGCATAATATATATTTATATTTGTATATTATATATATATCACTTCAGTTCAGTTCAGTCACTCAGTCATGTCCGACTCTTTGCGACCTCATGAATCGCAGCACGAGATGTGTATAAGAGACAGTTCTAATCCTCTGGACATAATTTGTGTGTTTATCAGATCCTTTTCAACTATCTTTCAGATTTATCATATTTGATCCTATTATTTATTTATTTTTGCTATTTTATGTCTTGATTATGTGTTTGTTACATTGGCCTGGTCTTCCATACACATGAAACTTTCTCAGTCCGATATTTTCAATATTTTTTCTTTTTAAATGTTTACTACAGAAAATTCAATATAGTAGAAAGTATATTATAATGACTTCATTTTACCACTTAGCTGTAATAATTAGCAACTTGTGACCTATATTCTCTATTTATACAATTTAGCATCTGAACTACTAAGAAAGACCTTTATACAATTACCAATCCAAATTGGATTATTTGGAAGTGACTTCACAAATCAGGAGCAGCTTCATAAATTTGTAACCTGTGTAGTCAGACAAGTTCTTATGCTCGAAGCACCCACACTTGGTTTAATGCTTTGATACCACAGTATTAAAAATTTGTTAAGTTTTTGAAGTATGAACCCTATAATAAAGTAGCCAGTCCTATCCCCATTAACTCTGATCTGAGATTCTTTGTCCATTTAAGGGCCTATAAATGACCTCAGAGTAAGATTTAGTCCTTTAAGAGAGAGTGATGATGAGTTTATTGCTAATGGTAACAAGGAATTTGGAAAATATTATAGGATTTCAGTTTGTCATATCTTCACACACACTGTCTTTAATTTTAACTTGTGCTCTAAAATGAGGGACAAAATTAAATATACTTAAAAATTAAGAGGGAAAAGATGATATATAGTTTAAATTATCTTGAATTGTAATTCAATTATGTTGAATTATCTAGTTTACATTTTGACATCATCAGTTATCTGACTCTCAACAAATCATTCCCTCTTGTTCTATACCCACATTCATATTCATAAATTAAGAAACATAATTTATATCACATAAGGTTTTTAGAAGACATGGTATATAAACTGTCTTGAACAGTGCATCCTTGCAGTAAATGTATAAACTTTTTCATTTCTCTGTCTCTCTTTTATTATTTTGGTCTTTTCATCACAGGAAATATTTTGTGGTTCAGATGTTTCAATTATTAAAAAGGATAGGACTTTTTAACAGATGCTGAACATGAAATAGATTTGGGGGATGTGTTAGTGATAGAAAAGTAGTAGTGAAATAATTAGTCTCTCAATTGTTTCTGCCTCCTTGTGACCCCATGGACTGTAGCCTGCCAGGCTCCTCTGTCCATGGAATTCTCCAGGCAAGAATACTGAAGTGGGCTGCTACTTCCTTCTCCAGGGATCCTCCCCACCCAGGGATCAAACCTGTGTCTCTTGCATTGCAGACAGATTCTTTGCCATCTGAGCCACCAGGGAAGCTGCATTAGTGGCAGAAAACAACAGTAGTTAAAGAGAAATATGTGTGTGAGGAAGAAGTGCTCCAGAGTATTTTCCCATCCTTTTTCTTTTCTCCTACTCCAACCAAACACTGAACTGAGAAGCCATAAAAGAACAAGAATGAACTGAGAAAGCAGAATACTGAAATAAACGGTTATATATGTTTTACAGGTTATAAGAAAAACTCACTTTGGCTAATATAAGCAGAAAAGCACATCACTATTGGAAAGATGTTTCAAGTTTATAGTATCTTATATGAGATTAACAAGTAGTCCCAGAAAACAGTCAGGAAGCAAAAGAGACTTTCCAATGTACACTCAAATCACGAGATAAGAAGAATTTGCTGAAGATGATATTTCTGGCACATGTTTTCAATGGTAATTTCAAATTCTTCTGTTAGGAAGCATTCAAAACCAAGACTATGACACAGTCATTAGCAAAAATAATTATCTTTCTATATGCGTGCTTAGTCATGTTCGACTGAGCTACATTGATCTGAAACAAAATATTTCCAATTGTTCATTCTTATGGATATATACAGATGGGATATATTGTTTTCCTATAATAATTACTATTGTTGTTTAGTCACTAAGTTGTGACATATTTGTGACTTTATAGCTCTCCAGCCTCCTCTGTCCATGGGATTTGCCAGACAAGATTACTGGAGGGGGTTGCCATTCCCTTCTCCAGGGGACCTTCCTAACTGGGGATCAAATGTGCAAAAATGAACAAAAGTATTTCTCTATATATTCCTATCTACTTGTGTATATGTATCAAAATAATGATCCTTTTATAAAATGAGTAAGAATATTTACATCTATCCATCTACTTGTGTGCATGCATAAGTATACATATATGCATATATGTGTAAGAATATATATATTTTAAAAATACAATAGAAGATGAATCAAAATATGAATGGATTTTATCCTTAAATGGTAGAATATCATCTTTATTCAGTATATTTCTCCATAGTGTTAAACTATTTATAAGAAATAGGTAATACCTACAATTAGAACATCAAGGACACTCATTTCACTATAGAGAAAAATAATTTATGGCTCTAAAATTGGCCACTTTTGACAAGAACTAAACATACTGATCACATGTGAAAGTTAGCAATGATAGTAACTTATTTCATAAGTGTCTGAAAATTATGGGTCAACAGAGTGTAATTCCACATTAGATATAATGATTTATGGTTCAAGTACGAAGATGAAAATGGATTTTCCAACTGTTTTCATGGGTAGAAAAATAAAACAGTTCTGATGTAAGAGGTCAAGAAAATTTAGGACTCTAAAGGCAGGTAAAACTTGTAGGATATTTTAATTAGCTTTTTTTTTTTTTAGCAGACTCAGGGAACTCTGTAGTCTTCCCGGTTAGCCTCCTTCTGTCACCTTCCCAAAGCCCCTCATACAATGGCTAATACTTGTTGCTCATATTACATTAGCCAGAGTCCAGTTATTCTCTAAGGAACTCACTTTCTAGTGAGTCTACTTTAAAAATGGTGGGCTGATCTTGTTCTCTGAAAAATGGTAATTTGATAGAGACTACAATGAACCTGTAGTTTGCTAGATCCCAAATGTGCTCTGTGCTGCTGCTGCTCAGTCGGGTCAGCTGTGTCCAATTTTCTGTGACCCTATAAACTGTAGCCAACCAGGCTCCTTTGCCCATGGGATTTTCCAGGCAAGAATAATGGAGTTGGCTGTCATTTCCTACTCCAGGGAATCTTCCCAACCCAGGGATTGAACCTGAATCTCTTAGGTCTTCTGCATTGGTAGGTGGACTCTTTACCACTGGTGCCACCTGGGAAGCCCAATTCTGAGAAAGAAAAACAGAGCTGGAGGAATCAGACTCCCTGACTTCAGATTATGGAGAAAGTGTAGTCTCTTCAATAAGTGATACAGGGAAAATTGGAGAGCTACAGATAAAAGGAAGCAATTAAAACACTCCCTAATACCATACACAAAAATAAACTCAAAATGGAATAAAGACCTAAATGTAAGATCATATACTATAAAACTCTTAGAGGAAATAGAGACAGAACACTCTTTGACATAAAATGCCAACAATACATTTTTGGATCTGTGTCCAAAAGTAATGGAAATAAAAACAAAAATAAACAAATGGGAACTAATTAAAGGCTTTTGAACAGCAAAGTCAGCCATAAACAAAATGAAAAGACTACAGAACAGGAGAAAATATTTGCAAATGATGTGACCAACAAATCATTAATCCCCCAAATAGACGAACACCACATGCAGCTCAATATCAAAAAAAAGAAGCAACCTAATCAAGAAATGGGCAGTGGTGGCAGAGAATTCCTACTGCAGATGCAAGACCATGGCAGAGCATAGTTGGCTCCAACAGCAATGTCTGGAGCAAAGAGAATATGAAGAATGAATACAAGATGTCTACACACATGCACATCTGACTTATTGTGATGATCAAATTATATCAAAGTTACCTCTCTGAGTGCCTATGACCAATCCTAGCTGTTAAGGACTGTAAAAAGAGGGACATGGAATGCATTGGCCTAATGTGTCCCCTGAAATGATGCATTGAGAAGAAGCCAATGTCACTTCTGTGACATTCCTACCAAGAGTCATATCCTAAATTTGATCCTGAAAATCATGTGACAAACCCAAAACAAAATTTATGGCCTATACTCCCAAAAATACTCATTGGAAGGACTGATACGGAAGCTGAAGCTCTGATACTTTGGCCACCTGATTCAAAGAGCTGACTCTTTAGAAAAGACCATCCAACCATATCATGCTCTGTCATCCCCTTCTACTCTTGCCTTCAATCTTTCCCAACATCAGGGTCTTTTCCAATGAGTCAGCTCATTAACACATCAGTGCTAATTTCCTTATTTTAATCACTGTCCTATGGTTGGATAAAGAATGTTCTTGGTTTTAGGAAATACATGCTGAAATATTTAAGAATAATGGAACATCATGGCTGAAAGTCTCAAAGAATAAATGATGATAAAATGTTAATATTTTAGAAAAAAAATAGGCAGAAGATCTATAGATACATTGTTCCAGAAAGACAGAATGGAGAAGAAAATGGCAATCCACTCCAGTACTCTTGCCTGGAAAATTCCATGGATGGAGGAGCATGGTAAGCTACAGCTCGTGGGATTGCAAAGAGTTGGACACGACTGGGCAACTTCACTGAAAAAGACAGAAAGATAGCCAGAAATCATATGAAAAAGTGCTCAACACTGCTATTTATTAGAGAAATGCAAATCTAAACTACAATGAGCTATCACCTCAGATCAGTAAGAATGGCCATCATTAAAAAATTACAAATACAGATGCTGGAGAAGGTGTGGAGAAAACAGAAGCTTCTTGCAATGCTGACAGGAATGTGAATTGGTGTAGCAACTTGGAGAATAATGTGAAGACTCCTTATAAACTAAAAACAGAGCTACCACATGATCCTGTAATTCTACTCCTGGGGATTTATCTGGAGTACATAATAATTTGAAAAGATGCATGCACCCCTATGTTCATAGCAACACTGTTTACAGAAGCTGAGACACAAAAACAATCTAAATGTCTATCTATAGATGAATGGATAAAGAAGATGTGGCATATATAAATGTACATATTCAGTTCAATTCAGTCACTCAGTCATGTCCAACTGTTTGTGACCCCATGAACTGCAGTAAGCTAGGCCTTCCTGTCCATCACCAACTTCAGGAGTTTGCTCAAACTCATGTCCATTGAGTCGGTGATGCAATCCAAACATTTCAGCCTCTGTCCGCCTCTTCTCCTCCTTCCCTAAATCTTTCCCAGTGTCTGGGTCTTTTCAAATGAGTCAGCTCTTCACATCAGGTGGCCTAAGTATTGGAGTTTCAGCTTCAACATCAGTCCTTCCAATGAACACCCAGAACTGATCTCTTTTAGGATGGATTGGTTGGATCTCCTTGTAGTCCAAGGGACTCTCAAGAGTCTTCTCCAACACCACAGTTGAAAAGCATCAATTCTTCTGTGCTTAGCTTTCTTATGATTATTGAGCCATTACAAAGAATGAAAAAATGCCGTTTGGATCAACATGGGAGGATCTAGAAATGATCACACTAAATGAAAAGTCAGACAGAAAAAGACAAATGGTATATCATATCACTTATATGAAGAATCTTTAAAAATTGTATCAATGAACTCTTTCACAAAACAGAAATAGACTCACAGACATAGAGAACAAACTTATGGTACCAAAGAGGAAAGGGGAGAAAGAACAAATTAGGACTTTGAGATTAGAAGACACAAACAACAGATATATTATATTATATAATCTATATATGTTATAAATATATATATTTTATAAATATTTATTGGAGAAGGAATGACAACCCACTCCAGTATTCTTGCCTGGAGAATTCCAAGGACAGAACAGACTGACAAGTTACAGTCTATTTCGTAGCAAGAGTCAGATATGACTGAGTGACTAAGCATAATATATATTTATATTTGTATATTATATATATATCACTTCAGTTCAGTTCAGTCACTCAGTCATGTCCGACTCTTTGCGACCTCATGAATCGCAGCACGCCAGGCCTCCCTGTCCATTACCAACTCCCAGAGTTCACTCAGACTCACGTCCATCTAGTCAGTGATGCCATCCAGCCATCTCATCCTCTGCCAGCCCCTTCTCCTCCTGCCCCCAATCCCTCCTAGCATCAGAGTCTTTTCCAATGAGTCAACTCTTTGCATGAGGTGGCCAAAGTACTGGAGTTTCAGCTTTAGCATCATTCCTTCCAAAGAAATTCCAGGGCTAATCTCCTTCAAAATGGACTGGTTGAATCTCCTTGCAGTCCAAGGGACTCTCAAGAGTCTTCTCCAACACCACAGTTCAAAAGCATCAATTCTTCAACACTCAGCCTTCTTCACAGTCCAAATCTCACATCCATATATGACCACAGGAAAAACCATAGCCTTGACTAGACGAACCTTAGTCAGCAAAGTAATATCTCTGCTTTTAAATATGATATCTAGGTTGGTCATAACTTTTCTTCCAAGGAGTAAGCGTCTTCTAATTTCATGGCTGCAGTCACCATCTGCAGTGATTTTGGAGCCCCCCAAAAATAAAGTCAGCCACTGTTTCGACTGTTTCCCCATCTATTTCCCATGAAGTGATGGGACCGGATGCCACAGTCTTCGTTTTCTGAATGTTGAGCTTTAAGCCAATTTTTTCACTCTCCTCTTTTACTTCATCAAGAGGCTTTTTAGTTCCTCTTCATTTTCTGCCATAAGGGTGGTGTCATCTGCATGTCTGAGGTTATTGATATTTCTCCCAGCAATCTTTATTCCAGCTTGTGTTTCTTCCCCTATAATGAAAAGAACATCTTTTTTGGGTGTTTGTTCTAAAAGGTCTTGTAGGTCTTCATAGAACCGTTCAACTTCAGCTTCTTCAGCATTACTGGTTGGGGCATAGACTTGAATAACTGTGATATTGAATGGTTTGCCTTGGAGACAAACAGAGATCATTCTGTCGTTTTTGAGATTGCATCCAAGTACTGCATTTCAGACTCTTTTGTTGACCATGATGGCTACTCCATTTCTTCTGAGGGATTCCTACCCACAGTAGTAGATATAATGGTCATCTGAGTTAAATTCACCCATTCCAGTCCATTTTAGTTCACTGACTCCTAGCATGTCGACGTTCACTCTTGCCATCTCTTGTTTGACCACTTCCAATTTGCCTTGATTCATGGACTTGACATTCTAGGTTCCTATGCAGTATTGCTTTTTACAGCATCAGATATTGCTTCTATCACCAGTCACATCCACAGCTGGGTATTGTTTTTGCTTCGGCTCCATCCCTTCATTCTTTCTGGAATTATTTCTCCACTGATCTCCAGAAGCATATTGGGCACCTGCTGACCTGGGGAGTTCCTCTTTCAGTACCTTATCATTTTGCCTTTTCATACTGTTCATGGGGTTCTCAAGGCAAGAATAAAGAAGTGGCTTGCCATTCCCTTCTCCAGTGGACCACATTCTGTCAGACCTCTCCAACATGACCCGCCCATCTTGGGTTGCCCCATGGGCATGGCTTAGTTTCACCCCCTCATTTAAGGTAAGGAGCAGCAGCTGTGCTTTGCTGGAGCAGCCGTGAAGAGATACCGCACACCCAAGGTAAGAGAAACTCAAGTAAGATGGTAGGTGTTGCAAGAGGGCATTAGAGGGCAGACACACTGAAACCATACTCACAGAAAACTACTCAATCTAATCACACTAGGACCACAGCCTTGTCTAACTCTCTCTCTCTCTCTATATATATATATAGGTTTATATATATATATAGGTTTATATATATATATATATATATATAGGTTTATAAATAAAATAGATAACCAGCAAGGATCTGTTGCATAGCACAGGGAAGTATACTCAGCATTTGTAATAACCTATAAAGGGAAACAATCTGAAAAGAAATATGTGTATATCTGAATCACTTTGCTATACACCTAAAATGAGCACAACATTATAAAACAACTCTAGTGTAAAGTGTTAGTTGCTCAGTTCTGTCTGACTCTGTGACTTCATGGACTGTAGCCCACCAGGCTCCTCTATCCATGGAAATTTCCAGGCAAGAATACTGAGAGTGGGTTGCCGTTCCCTCCTCCAGGGGATCTTCCCAACCCAGGGATCAAACCCAGGTTTTCTGCATTGTGAGAGGATTCTTTACCATCTGAGCCATCAACTACACTACAATTAAAAAAAAAAAAAAGCTCCCGGACCTACTATAACAACAAAAAAAAGTCTGGCATGAGCACTGCACTGCTTTTTTGAGGAACAGTTTTGAGAGAAACATATAATGGCATTGGTCCTGTGGGAAGCAAAGGAACTTGAGAAGTAATCTGAGCCTAAGGCTTTATTTGACCCATACAGATGTTACTGTTCATTCCAAATCTGTGCCCCCTCATTGAGTTGAACAGGGCAGAGTCCTGCTGAAAAGATTCAGAGTCACAATCTTCATGGAATAATCTGCATTATTTTCCTGCCCTTAGAACCTGAAAACCAAAATCCAGAGGGAATAGCAGTGGTATCTGACAGCTTCACTGGTAGAGAGGAAATTTATAAGCTATAGAATCCTAAGCACATGCCACTTCTGAGGTACTTTGGAAGTGACCTTTTTGCTCTGCAAAATTCACAGAAACATCCACCACAGTATGGGTTTCTGCCTCTGAGGAGAAGGCATTCAATGTTCTGTCAGCAGCCTGCAAAGAGAGGCACTCAAAAGGCCCCAGGAATTTAATGCAATGTTACTTAATGTTCTCGGAAAACCTTTCCCAAGAGGAGGAGGGAGCATGGAACTCACATGCAGACCTCCCACTGCAAGCCTGTGCTGCATTCTGAATGTAGCTGTTGATTTTCTTTATTGTTTCTTAATGTTTAGGCAGCAATCCATGCTACTGTATATTGATCACTGCTTCAAGTTGATTGAGAGAAGTAAGGCACTGAGAAATTTCATTCCCAGTGGAGGTAAGCAGAAGGACAACTCGCAGGAATAATTCTAGTTAACTACTGATATTATCCACAGCAATATTGTGTTCAGTCACTTCAATTGTGTCCAACTCTTTCAACCCCAAGGACTGTAACCCACCAGGCTCTCTGTCCATGGGATTTCCCATGCAGGAATACTGGAGTGAGTTGCCATTTCCTTCTCCAGGGGATCTTCCTGACCCAAGAATGGAACTCAAGTTTTCTGTGTCTCCTGCATTGCAGGTAGATTCTTTACCACTGAGTTACTGGCAAATCCCACAGCAATATTAGGATGAAAAAAAAGACAAGCAACAAAATGATGTAGACAGATATGAAAAGCACTAAAGGAACTTTGATGAGTTTGGATGGTCTCTAGGTCACACTAATGTAAAGCAAAAATATCTCAGGAGCTTAAAGGAACAATATTTTATTTCTGACTCAGGACACATATCCATCATTCTACCTATTGGTTTTATTTTATCCATCCTCCTCCTGTTATGCAGCCTGGTAAAACACCCACTGTGGGGAACAGCATCCATCATCATGATGGAGGAAAAGAGAGGACCACACCTGGCACATTTCACATCCCTTCAGCTCACATTCAGTGGGCAGCTCAGTCACATGGGATCAGCTTCTGTGTGTCAAGTCAATACATCTCTCATTTATCAGGAAGGCAATATATGAATTTTTTTTTCATTTGTATAGATGAAAAGCATTCTTGATGATACAGAGAGCCAGTGCCAAAACTGTAAAGTAGAAGAGGAAAAGGAACATTAAGAAAATAACAAAATGGAAGGGAAAATATGTACGGTTATAGCAGAGTCAGAAAAATGGGAAGAAAATAATTGCAAAGTCATAGTGATAATGGAGAGGCAGCTTCTGAAGTTAATTTTAGAATATAAACAGATGCTAGTGTTTCTAGCATCTAGCATTGGGTAAAGTTTGGAGATAATTCAGGTTTTATCTGAATTATGGGTGGATGATTGATATGATCTGGCCAAAGGTCTCTTTGGTTACTTTCAATATATATGTAACAAAAATAAAAGTAACTCTGCTTAAAAAAAAAAAAAAAAAAGGCAATGGTCTCTCTTCCATCCTGTGCAGAGATGTGTGTGCTCGAGAGAAGGACTAGTTTCTCAAAGAGAAATTGTATGTTTTGTCTCCTGATTCATCAGGGCAGAGGGATAGATGAAATAATGATGAAACGGTGGTGAAAATGGAGATGTTGTTCTATTAAATTGGAGAGAATGCTCACTTCAGGCTCAGGGCTAGATGTTTCTTACTATTCTGAGGCAAGATACGCATCTAATGTATTAAGTTAGGGTTTATGGGGTTTCTAGTAGAGTTAAAACCTTTGGAACTCCCCAATAAGCCTAACTATAGTTGAAGGGTCAAGAAATAGTATGCAGTTTCACTTCTACCACACTTTTGCAGCTTGTGAAACATCAATGACACATACACTGATGCAAGGCATGTAAAAACTACTGCTCTGGAGAAATATGTCCAAATAAGAAAGCCCCTTTATCTTCAGCAGAGCAGGAAGAAGCAGGCAGGATGGCAAAGAGCCTAGTGAGGAACACAGTGGCTAGAAGTCAATAACACAGTGTAACAACATAACCACTTAAATGCTGTTAAAGGAGGAGGAATAGTCAATGAGGGTAGTTGATGTTTCCAAAAAAGAAACAATGTTAATATATCAGCCTTTCAAAGACATACACAAAATAAATGTTTCCTTTTAACTGAAGTCTGCTTAAGTCTTCCAGTTAAGTCATTCCAGTCCTTTCCGACTCTGTGCGACCCCATAGATGGCAGCCCACAAGGCTCCCCCATCCCTGGGATTCTCCAGGCAAGAACACTGGAGTGGTTGCCATTTCCTTCTCCAATGCATGAAAGTGAAAAATGAAAGTGAAGTCGCTCAGTTGTGTCTGACTCTTAGCGACCCTATGGACTGCAGCCTACCAGGCTCTTCCATCCATGGGATTCTCCAGGCAAGAGTACTGGAGTGGGTTGCCATTGCCTCCTCTGAAGTCTAGCTAACTTACAAAAATGTACAGATTTCAAGTGATCAGTTCATGGAGTTTTGGCAATTGTATACGCCCATGAATAATTGATGCAGACGACACCACCCTTATGGCAGATAGTGAAGAGGAACAAAAAAGCCTCTTGATGAAAGTGAAAGAGGAGAGTGAAAAACTTGGCTTAAAGGTCAACATTCAGAAAACTAAGATAATGGCATCTGGTCCCATCACT
Source organism: Cephalophus harveyi (assembly GCA_006410635.1). Taxonomy (NCBI): domain Eukaryota; kingdom Metazoa; phylum Chordata; class Mammalia; order Artiodactyla; family Bovidae; genus Cephalophus; species Cephalophus harveyi. The sequence goes on along the minus strand of SJYT01019358.1, from coordinate 150,445 downwards.
TCATGGGAAATAGATGGGGAAACAGTTGAAACAGTGTCAGACTATTTTAGGGGGCTCCAAAATCACTGCAGATGGTGATTTCAGCCATGAAATTAAAAGACGCTTACTCCTTGTAAGAAAAGTTATGACCAACCTAGATAGCATGTTAAAAAGCAGAGACATTACTTTGCCAACAAAGGTCTGTCTAGTCAAGACTATGGTTTTTCCAATGGTCACGTATGAATGTGAGAGTTGGACTGTGAAGAAAGCTGAGAACCAAAGAACTGATACTTTTGAACTGTGGTGTTGGAGAAGACTCTTGAGAGTCCCTTGGACTGCAAGGAGATCCAACCAGTCCATCCTAAAGGAGACCAGTCCTGGGTGTTCATTGAAAGGACTGATGCTGTAGGTGAAACTCCAATACTTTGGCCACCTCATGCCAAAGTTGGCTCATTGGAAAAGACTCATTGAGTTGACTCATTGAAAAAGACCCTGATGCTGGGAGGGATTGGGGGCAGGAGGAGAAGGGGATGACAGAGGATGAAATGGGTGGACAGCATCACCAACTCAATACACATGAGTTTGGATGAACTCCAGAAGTTGGTGATGGACAGAGAGACCTGGCATGCTGCGATTTATGGGCTCACAAAGAGCTGGACACAACTGAGCGACTGAACTGAACTTATGAGGCAATTATCCAAAGTAAGATATAGAATATTTCCATCACCATGGAGAACTCCCTCACCCTTCTTTCCAGTAAACACAGTCTTCTCCACCTACCTCCAAGATAGTGAATATTGTTGCCCTATCTGTTGTCTGTCTCTGTCTATTTCTGTCTGTCTGTCTCTCTCTGTCTCTCCATTCTTTCTTCCTATCTATTTATTTTCATTAGTCAATGACATTTATTTAAGCTACAGAGAGTATTCTTTTACTACTCAACAGTACTTCATTGTATCATTGTGTCACAGGGTGTTTATCGATTTCATTGTACTGGGCATTTGAGCCGTTTTCAGCTTCTGGATAACATGAATTAGTTGAGATGATAATTTTTGTACAAGACTTTTTGTGCATATGCTTGTATTTGTTATGGAAAAATGCTTCGGAGTGGTAGAGTGGATCACAGTGTAGACGTGTTTATACTTTGTAACAAAGTTTCCCATTTCTAGAGTTTAATAATAGGTTCAAAACTCCACATCAACTTATGCATTTTATTTTCATAAAGAGTTTTGTTGAGATAGAAAAGAGTAGTAAGTATTAAAAAGAAATCTCCCTCAAAGGAGGCCATTTAGTCCCTGGTATAAGAAGATAGTGTAAAGGATTATTCCATTTAGCCCTCTTCTGAGGACAACAGAGGAGAGTCATCTCGTCTGAAAGAAAAAAAAAAAAAAAAAGAGAGAGAGACTTCTGTGAGACAGTGTTTCTTGTGCAGCTTGTGAAGATGGAGAAAGAAGGGTTTATTCCCTTTCAAGGTGAACCACATGACTATAAATATGTGAAGGGAAAAAGACAGCTACAAAATCCAACCAATGCCTATAGACTGTGCTTTTGGTCAGCTGAGTGAATTCCTGGCACCACCTAAGATGCTCACAGGTTTTTATTTCTTCTCTCTGGTGAAGGGATACACTTTAGTAACCCCAACTTGACACACTGCTCCCAAGTCAGTTGGCAGGATTTACTATGCTTGTCATCTGTGCTCTGAAATTTTCTGATCCTGATCAAAAGTGAACTATTTAGCTCTTCTGTCCGTGTTTTGATTGGGTTGTTATATATATATATATATATATATGTCACATGTTTGGAGAAATGCAAATTAAAATTGCAATGAGATATCACCTCACACCAATCAGAATGTCTTTCATCAAAAAATCAACAAACAGTAAATGCTGGAGAGTGTGTGGAGGAAAAAGGAACCATTTTACACTGTTGGTAGGAATGTAAATTGGTATAACCACTATGAAGAACAATATGGAGGTTCTTAGCAAAATTAAAATAAAGCTGCCATATGATCCAGCAGTTCAACTCCTGGAAATATATCTAGAGAAAATGCTAATTCATGATATATGTACTACAAAGTTCATGGCAGCACCAAAGTTCATGGCAGAGCCAAAACATGGAAGCAACTTAAATGTCCACTAACAGATGAATGAGTAAATAAGATATAGTACATATATACAATGGAATGTTATTCAGTCACTAAAAAATATGAGATAATGTCACCTGCAACATGGGTGGACCTGGGGATTTTCATACTAAGTGATGTAAGTCAGAGAAAAGAGAAAGACAAATATAATACAATATTGCTTATATGTGGAATCTGAAAAGAATTATACAAATGTATTTATTTACAAACTAGAAACAGACTCACAGACTTACAAAAGGAATTTATGGTTTACCAAGGTGAGGGCTAGAAGGAGATAGATTGGGAGTTTGGGATTAAGATATACACTGTGTGTGTGTGTGTATGTGTGTGTGTGTGTGTTAGTCACTCAGTCATGCCCGACTTTGCTACCCCATGGACAGTAGCCTGTGAGGTTCCTCTGTTAACGGAATTCTCCAGGCAAGAATACTGGAGTGGGTAGCCATTTCCTTCTCCAGGGGAACTTCCTGAGGCAGAGATTGAATCAGAGTCTCCCACATTGCAGGGAGATTCTTTACCATCTGAGCTACTGGGGAGCCCCAAGATATACATACTACTATATTTAAGATAGATTATCAGCAAGGACCCACTGTACTGCACAGGGAAACTGCTCAATACTCTGTGATAACCAAAATGGGAAAATGATTTAGAGAAGAATAGATACATGTATAAGTATAAATGAAAGGAAAAGTGAACCAAAAGGACCTTTCAGTGGCTTAGAGATTCATAATCTTCCTAACCTTCACACAGAAGGGGAGGGAGTGGACTCTGAAAGAAGTAGTGGTGGTTTGAAAGGGGGTGTTCACACACCACTGTGGTCAATACTTCACCCTATGATACAGAGCTCTGGTATCTGGCTGGTATTTCCAGGTCCTATAGGTAAATACACATGATTTTGAATGAGTCTTATAATGTAGACCTTTAATTACACTGTGATTGTTTTCTCAACTACAATGCACAGCTGAATTGTTTGCTCCAGGAAAAACAGCCACTCCTGCTTGCTTACCTTCTGATTATACAGAAATAGCCAGAAGTTTGTGATAGCTGGAATGGGAATGTATTTTATAGCCAATTGAGAAAGTTTTGTTTAAAAAATCCAGTTATAGTGGGGTAGATGTAGGTAGATGAACCCAGAGCATGTTTTACAGAGTGAATTAAGTCAGAAAGAGGAAAAAAAAAAATTGTGTATTATATTAACACATATATACTTAATCTAGAAAAATGGTACTGATGAATCTGTTTGCAGGGCAAGAATAGAGAGGTGGACATAGAGAACAGACTCTGAGCACAGTGAGGGAAGGAGAGGGTGGTATGAGTCAAGAGAGTAGCGCTGACATATATACACAATCATGTGTAAAATAGCTAGTTAGTGGGAAGCTGCTATATATCACAGGAAGCTCAGCTCAGTGCTCTGTGAGGGCCTAGAGGGGTAGGAGGGGTAGAGATGGGGGGAGGTTCAGGAGAGAAGGAACATACGTATACTTGTGGCTGATTTATGATACTGTATGGAAGAAGCCAACACAATACTATAAAGCAATTACCCTGCAATTAAAAATAAAAAAGTATCACCCTCCCCCCCACAAGAAAAAGCGTGAAAAAATCTAGTTAACAGCTGTCTTCTCAATTTTACTTTGACAATGAAATACAGCTAATTTTAAATTTTCGATCAGGAACTGTTCTACTCAACAACTGCTTTTTTTAGAGGAAGGTTCTATTAAAGCTGAAAATATTTGGTCCATGTCAGGCAAAGTTCCTGGTGTTGTAGAAAATAACTTCAGAGCAAGTTAAGGTATCTCTTGTGTATACACTAACAAATAAGTGCCCTAATACCACTGCTGGGCTTTTGCCAAAACAATAAAATTCAATGAGGCATCATTATTCACTTATAAGGAGAAGACATTTAACACCAGAGGGATTATTTAGCAAGAGGGCACTTTAACTCTCCCTCCAGTCTTGTATGTGTGAATGGAGCTGAATGAAAATCAAGAACATTTACTCTGTACAGCAGTCTGCAGTCATGGTTGGTTTTATTTTACAGCCATAAATACTGATCCTGAATTGAAATGGCTCTTATAAACTCATGAATGACTTTCACTTTGAAAAATTTAATGGTGAAATCTCATCTTATTACCCAGCTTCTCAGTAGCCATATTTGATTTTGTCAACCACTTTTGCATATCACTCTCCTCCTTGCCCTGTAACTCCCACACCTGTCCTTTCCCTATGACTTTTTCAAGTTCCAAGTCTCAGCCCAAGACATGGAAAACAGAACAAGGTGCAAACATTATCTGCTTTAGGGAGAGCCCTAAACAGCAGCTGGCTTGCTCTCCTTTGGTATTTGCTAGGGTGCAATCCTTTGTTCTGTGAATGTGCCAGGGGTCACCTTGTGGCATTAGAGTCTTTCAAGGAAAGGTCCTTTTTTGGGGGTCTCTCTGACAGTCTCATAGTTTGGGTTGCTATGTCACATTAGCTCCTTCAGGTTGTCCTCAGGACATTCAAGCCCGGTCCTTACCCAAAGGACAGATGTTGCTGCCCGGGGCTCTCTGCCCAGCCCCCACTCACTGGTGGCAGATGTGAAAGTCTGGGCTACCTCCCTGCTGGTAGTTGCAGTTAGGTGCATATTCTGTGTGTGTGTTTTTTTACCCCCCAGTTATGTTGCCATCTGAGATTTGATAACTCTCTGCAGACACGCCTGCCAGAGGGTTTCCTACTGTGTGGAAACTTCTCCTCCTTCACAACTTGCTCCCCAGGATGAATCTCCGTCCCTAAGTCTTTTGTCTCTGTTTTCATCTATTTTGTCCTACTTCCTTTCAAAGAGATTGGGCTGCCTTTCTGGGTGCCTAATGTCCTCTGACAGCATTCAGAAGTTGTTTTGTAGAAGTTGTTCAGAATTCAGATGATCTTTTGATGAATTTGTGGGGGAGAGAGAGGTCTACTGTCCTATTCCTCTACCATCTTGGGACCACCCCAATGCTGATTTTAAACATAATTCCACAGTGATAAAAGAACAGACTCTGTATGATTTCAATAACTTTAAACCACACAGTTTTGCACCTGCACCTTCTTTTACCCCTGGATATGTTCCCTTGTGTCTCTTAGTTTATTGTCTATGGAAATGAATATAATTTGTATCCTGTTGTATGAATTTAACTATGTTGAATTGGTTTATAGTGCTTTTCAGGTCTACTACATCCTTCTATTTTCTGTCTATTCATTCTAGATTTTTATATTGACACTCCAACCATAAAGCTTCATTTATCTACTTAATAATTGTAATATATAGTGGAACTATGTATAATTTTTTCAATATTTTCCATGTTTCCTATAAATTGTTGTCATGCTTAAATAATTTAAAAAGTAAAAATATTTTAACAAACTATTACATGCTAATGTTTTAGCAGATGCATTTTGAGAAAGCAAGACTGAAGGGAATTGAAGATGAAGTTGTGAGAAAGAAAACAAACAAAAGGAGATGAATTACTAAGCTCGATGCAGTTTGTCAAAAAACGAAGACCCTTTATTACCTGCTCATGTTCCCCTCAGTAAGGACATCACAGAAGAAGCATTTCATCTGATTTAAGTGCATGAAGGAGGAAGAGACAGTAATTTATCTAGAAACATATCAGGTATCCTCTCTCTCACTGTGGAAAATCTGCCCTAAGTGTCATTGCCTTATCTTCCAGCTGCACCCAGAGAGGGTGTCACAGAACCTCCTCTGGGAAGAGCTGGAGAAGACAGAGCTTCTATGAGCCTGGATGCATCTCACATGTACACTGGGATTGCACAATTTCCAAGCTTACCCAGTAGGAGGGGGCCATGCAGAAACCAGCACTGACCTCCAAGGAATGATGGAGGCATGTGTGGCTTGCTGTGGTGGCTGTGGTCAGCGTTTCTGTTGTTAGCACACAGGCCCAGAGAGCAGCCAAGGCCAGGGGCGTAGACTGGCACAGGAAGGACTAAGCAAGCAGGCAAAAACCGTATGCACACATATGCACTCATGAGCATATATTGTAAACATATATGCATATAATTATATAAATATATAACAAGCATCGTAAATATGCATGCATTGTATTGCATGGCACTCCATTTTATCCTATCCTAATTCCTCCAGTGTGTTTCTAATTATCACTCTTACATTTTTTTCACTAGTAGTACTTGATCTTAGAAACCTTTATAAACAACTGAGGAAAGAAGAAAAGTGAAAGGCAAGGGAGACAGAAAAGGATATGCCCAACTGAATGCAGAGTTATAGAGAATAGCAAGGAGAGATAAGAAGTTCTTAAATGAACAATGTAAAGACATAGAGGAAAATAATAGAATGGGAAAGGCTAGAGATTTCTTCAAGAAAGTTGGAGATATCAAGGGAACATTTCATGCAAATATTGACAAGAAAAGGGACAGAACCAGTAAAGACTTAACAGAAGCATAAGAAATTAAGAAGAGGTGGCAAGAATGTACAGAAGAACTATACAAAAAAGGTCTTAATGACCTGGATATTCATGATGGTGTGGTCAGTCACCTAGAGCCCAACATCCTGAAGTGTGAATTCTAGTAGGCCTTAGGAAGCATTACTATGAACAAAGACAGTGGCAGTGATGAAACTCCAGCTGAGCTGTTTAAAACCCTGAAAGATGATGCTGTTAAAGTGCTGCATTCAATATGTCAGCAAATTTGGAAAACTCAGTGGTGACCACAGAACTAAAAAATATGTTTTCATTCCTATTTCAAAGAAGGGCAATGCCAAAGAATTTTCAAATTAGTGTACAATTGTGCTCATTTCACATATTAGCAAGGTAATGCTCAAAACCATCAAATTAGGCCTTAGCAGTACATGAACTAAGAAATTCCAGAAGTAAAATCTGGGTTTAGAAAAGTCAGAGGAACCAGAGATCAAATTGCCAATATTCACTGAACTGTGGAGATAGCAAGGGAGTTCAAGAAAAAAAAAAAAAAAATCTACTTCAGCTTCATTGGCTATGCTAAAGCCTTCGACTCTGTATCACAACAAACCGTGCAAAACTCTTAAAGAGATGAGAATACCAGATCACCTTACCCAGATTCTAAGAAACCTGTATGTGGGTCAAGAACCAACTGTTAGAATTGTACATGGAAGAAATGACAAGTTCAAAATTGGAAAAAGAGAATGACAAGGCTATATGTTGTCATCCTGTTTATTTATTAATAACTTATATGCAGAGTACATCATGAGAAATGTCGGGCTGGATGAATCACAAGCTGGAATTAAGATTGCTGGGGAAAATATCAACAACCTCAGATATGCAGATGATACCACTCTAATGACAGAAACTAAAGAGGAACTAGAAAGCTTCTTGATAAAGGTGAAAGAGGAGAGTGAAAAAGCTGGCTTGAAACTCGACATTCAGAAATGTAAGTTCATGGCATCTAGCCCAATCACTGCATGGCAAATAGAAGGGGAAATAGTGAAAGCAGAGATAGATTTTCTTTTCTTGGGCTCCAGAATCACTATGGACAGTGTATACAGCCACAAAACTAAAAGACACTTGCTCCTTGCAAGGATGTTGGTGGTGGTTTAGTTGCTAAGTTGTATCTGATTCTTGTGACCTCATGGACTGTAGCTCACCAGGTTCCTCTGTCCATGGGATTTTCCAGTCAAGAATACTGGAATGCGTTGCCATTTCCTTCTCCAGGGAATCTTCCTGACCCAAGGATCAAACCCTGGTTTCCTGCGCTGCAAGCAGATTCTTTATCAACTGAGCTACATAGCTATACCAAACCTAGATAGAATATTAAAAAACAGAGACATCACTTTGCCAACAAAGGTCTGCACACTTAAAGGTACATTTTTTCCAGTAGTCATGTATGGATGTGAGAGCTGGACCATAAAGAAGGCTGAACACAGAAGAGTTGATGCTTTTGAACTGTAGTGCTAGAGAAGACTCTTGGGAGTCTCTTGTACAGCAACAAGATCAAACCAGTCAACCCTAAAGGAAATAAACTGAATATTCATTGGAAGAACTGTTGCTCAAGCTGTTGCTCCAATACTTTGGCCACCTGATGTGAAGAATTGACTCACTGAAGAGGACCTTTATGCTGAGAAAGGTTGAAGACAAAAAGAGATGACAGAAGCAGAGGATGAGATAGTTACACAGCATCACCAACTCTGCGGGCAAGCACTTGACAAACTCTGAGAAACAGTGAAGGCCAAGGAAGGCTGACATGCTACAGTCCATGGGGTTGCAAAGAGTCTGACTCAACTGAATGACTGAATAACAACAAAACTATTTCGCTGCTGTTATCTGAACTCACATCAAAGTGGCTTTGATTCAGTATATTTTTATTCTCCCCACTTCAAGTTGAATATCAAAACATGAATATAGAGTAACATTATTGGCAAACTTTAAATTACACAATGACAAGATTTTCTCCATAAAGACTGGGAATTAACTTCCTGAGTCTACAATGTTAAATCAAATTAATTTCCCTTAATAAAGTCAGTTTTTCAATTTAGGCAACTCTTCTTATTTAAGCAGAAGCAGACATAATTACTACCTCATAATTGGGATTCACTTTATTACCAAATCTTAAATACCTGTTTAAATGTGTTCTTATTTATGTATGTTAAATAATTAATGGAACTAGCAGTCTCATACCAAATACTAAATATTTTAAATAAATCCACAAGCATCCCAGTCAACAAAAATATCTTTTTTGCTATAGATTTAGCATTGAAATGAGTTATGAATATTTTAAAGTAAGCAGGAGAAACTTCATTTTTTATAACAGTGTTTCTGCTTGCAAAAAGAAAAATAAGGATTGACTCTAAAAAATAGGAAACATCTCTTTGATCTCTTGTATCCCCAGAAGACATATCTTAGTGCCTTGCATTTTGTCAATGTTTAAATGTCACAAATATTGCTACAGTATCTCATATAATTTTCTTTTGTCCTAGGATTCATTTAAAATCTTGGAATATATTTACATACATTTAAATATACTTAATCTAACTTAGTTATATTACCAAGAAACAAGATCAACTATATACACAATTTTAGTTCAGAATTCTTTAAGCATATAATTGTAGGTTTGGAACAATTAACTGTAAAGCATTATATTTTATTGTTCAAAAAATCAAAATGATAATCATCTGGAATTTTCCTGTACTCTGTGTATCACTGTTACCTTGTTTCCACTGCCTGCTAGGATTATAAACATCAAACTAAGGCAAGTAAACAATAAAAACTTTTAACCTGATATGAGAATTGTAACAGTCTTGTTAGGGGAAACTTTCAGTTTTCCCTTTAAATCTTGGTTATTTTCCATTCTGTATACCCTTTTAACATTCTTCATTATGAAGCTTAATTTGTTGTTATCCTATTTAATGACAAGACTGTTCTAAGCCATGAAATCATGGTTATTTGTAGTCTTTATTCTGTTCAAGAAACAGAAAGTAATTTTCATATTAAAGGTGGCTTATATTTATTCCAGAAAAGGGAAATTTGTTGAAAAATGCATTTATAAAGCAAATATAAATATTATTGATATCCACGTTTTTAGTCAACTGTCCTCCCTAAGAGGCTTTAGTGCTTTAGAGAAATAAAAACAATAGATATGCTTTTCATATATTCTATGTTCTCCCTCAACATTCTGTAAATATTTAAATCAAGAATCAATTGAAATTGTTGAAAAGTGGAAAAAATAAATATCTCCATAGAAATATTATGATAAATACAGAACACGAATGTTTCACTATGAATTTTCTGGTTTGGAATGTACAGGAAAGGTGCTAAATGTAGTAACTTTAAGTTATTCTAATAGTAAATTATGGAGCCCTGGACCTTAAAAGTTTCCTTGGCTATTTCTGTAAATCCCTCCCCCAACCTGTCTGCCACATCATTGAATCCTGAGTGTTTTCTCTGTTTTATTATGTGAGAAATTACTAATAAATTATCACAGGCAAAGCCTTTCTCTGTTCATACAGAAACACATTTTCTTTAGTAATTGATGCACATGAATGTGCTTCTTTATTGTAGCAGGATATCCAAATGAGGGAAACTTCATACTGTAAGTTATTTGCATGTGTTTTAATGGGAAAGAGATGGGAATACCAGACCACCTGACCTGCCTCTTGAGAAAACTATATGCAGGTCAGGAAGCAATAGTTGGAACTTGGACATGGAACAACTGGTCCCAAATAGGAAAAGGAGTACATCAAGGCTGTATATTGTCACCCTGATTATCTAACTTATATGCAGAGTACATCATGAGAAATGTTGGGCTGGAAGAAGCACAAGCTGGAATCAAGATTGCCGGGAGAAATATCAATCACCTCAGATATGCAGATGACACCACCCTTATGGCAAAAAGTGAAGAGGAACTAAAAAGTCTCTTGATGAAAGTGAAAGAGGAGAGTGAAAAAGTTGGCTTAAAGTTCAACATTCAGAAAATGAAGACCATGGCATCTGGTCCCGTCACTTCATGGGAAATAGATGGGGAAACAGTGTCAGACTTTATTTTCGTGGGCTCCAAAATTACTGCAGATGGTGACTGCAGCCATGAAATTAAAAGACGCTTACTCCTTGGAAGGAAAGTTATGACCAACCTAGATAGCATATTAAAAAGCAGACACATTACTTTGCCAAAAAAGGTCCTTCTAGTCAAGGCTATGGTTTTTCCAGTGGTCATGTATGGATGTGAGAGTTGGACTGTGAAGAAAGCTGAGTGCCGAAGAATTAATGCTTTTGATCTGTGGTGTTGGAGAAGACTCTTGAGAGTCCCTTGGACTGCAAGGAGATTCAACCAGTCCATTCTAAAGGAGATCAGCCCTGGGTGTTCTTTGGAAGGACTGATGCTAAAGCTGAAATTACAGTACTTTGGCCACGTCATATGAAGAGTTGACTCATTGGAAAAGACTCTGATGCTGGGAGGGATTGGGGGCAGGAGAAGAAGGGGCCGACAGAGGATGAGATGGCTGGATGGCATTACTGACTCGATGGACAAGAGTTTCAGTGAACTCCGGGAGTTGGTGATGGACAGGGAGAACTGGCATGCTGCAATTCATGGGGTTGCAAAGAGTCGGACATGACTGAGCAACTGAACTGAACTGAACTAATGGCAACTTTTGGAAGATATAGTATGCAAGAAGGTGGGAAAATTATGGAAGAGAAATGAGGTGGGAAAGAGTTGAATCTATCTTCTACTTTAGGATTAAGGGTCTTTCAAGTACAGGTTTTAATTATTATACCAATATAATTTTTGATAAAATACTATAACTAGAGAAGAATGCTTAAAATGTGTAATACTGACAATTTGAATAGTTATTTCCACTTTTTTTTTTTTTTTTAACTAAATAAATCCTATGGTTAGTTGCAAGGATTTTATACTTTTAATGAATTGGTTCTGTTTAAAAGCCCAGCAAGAGTTTGTCACACAGAGTGAAGTTAAGTCAGAAAGAGAAAAACAAATGTCCTATATTAACGCATGCATGTGTAATCAAGAAAAAAGAAATGGTACAGATGAATCTATTTACAGGGAAGGAGTAGAGATGCAGATGCAGAGAACAGACATGTTGCCATGGTTTGAGAAGAAGGGGAAGTGGGGTGAATTGGGAGAGTACTATTGATGTATATATACTACTATGGGTAAAACAGATAGCTAGTGGGAATCTGCTGTATGTAGCACAGGGAGCTCAGCTCAGTGCACTGTGATGACCTAGATGAGTGGGATGGTGTGGGGCAGGAGGGAGGTCTAAGAGGGAGGGGTTATGTGTATACACATAGCTGATTCATTTTGTTGTATGGCAGAAGCTAACACAACATAGTAAGGTAACTGTACCCCAATTTAAAAAAAAGGAAAAGTCCATCAAGATTACACTGACATTAACATACCACTTAGGGCTTCCCTGGTGGCTCAGATGGTAAAGAATCTTCCTGCAATGTGGGAGACCCGGGTTCAATCCCTGGATCAAGAAGATTCCTCTGGAGAAGGAAATGGCAACCCAGTCCAGTATTCTTGCCTGGATAATCTCATGGACAGAGGAGCCTGGCAGTCACCCCAAAGAGCCAGACACAACGGAATGAATAACACTTTCACTTTCAGCATACCACAACTAGTGGAGTGGTCTGACTTTGCTGAACATGAATTAAACTGTCAAGTGAATTAAAAATCCAAGATAGAAAACTAGTGTATACACAAAGATTTCAGTGCAATGTACTGGCAGAGCCTCTGAACCTTCTCCATCTGCAGAACTGAAGAATGTTGACCATGGAAGCATTCTCCATCTTTCTGACACAGTATTGTTTCTGTGAATCCCACTGGTTCCTTATGTTCAGTTCTTCATACATACTTTTAGAATAATATACATGCTTCTCTTTCTTAACACACATGCACCACAGAGTTCCAAGTATTCTTTGGAATAAAATGAGTACAACTTTTCTAAGAATCTGCCTGCAATGCAGGAAACCCCAGTTTGATTCCTGGATTGGGAAGATTCCTGAAGAATCCCCATGGACAGAAGAGAAGTCTGGACAGCTACAGTCCATGAGATCATAAACAGTTGGACATGACTGAGGGACTAAGCACAAACCTGACTAGTGTACTCAGTTTTATTTTGTTTTGTTTTTCAAACCCACTAGTCCCTTTTTCCAGGCAAATTTATTCTTTACACTATTATTCTGTCCCTATACCCATGTTGGCTTCCCAGGTGGCACAGTTCAGTTCAGTCATTCAGCCATGTTCAACTCTTTGCAACCCCATGGACTGCAACACACCACGTTTCCCTGTCCATCACCAACTCCCAGAGCTTGCCCAAACTCATGTCCATTGAGTCAATGATGCCATCCAACCATCTCATCCTCTGTCACCCCTTTCTCCTTCAATCTTTCCCAGCATTAGGGTCTTTTTCAGTGAGTCAATTCTTTGCATCAGGTGGCCTAAGTGTTGGAGCTTCAGTTTTTGCACCAGTCCTTACAAAGAATATTCAAGACTGATTTCCTTTAGGATTGACTAGTTTAATCTCCTTTCAGTTCAAGGGACTCTCAAGAGTCTTCTCTAACACCACAGTTCAAATGCATCAATTATTCAGTGCTTAGCTTTCTTTATAGTCCAACTCTCACATCCATATATGACCACTGGAAAAACCATAGCTTTGACTAGACAGACCTTTGGTGGCAAGGTGATGTCTCTGCTTTTTAATATGCTGTCTAAGTTGGTCATAGCTTTTCATCCAAGGAGCAAGCCTCTATTAATTTCATGGCTGCAGTCACCATCTGCAGTGATTTTGAAGACTAAGAAAATAAAGACTGTCACTGTTTCCATTGTTTCCCCATCTATTTGCCATGAAATGATGAGAATGGATACCATGATCTTAGTTTTCTGAATGTTGAGTTTTAAGCCAACTTTTTCACTCTCCTTTTTCACTTTCATCAAGAGATACTTTAGTTCTTCTTTGCTTCCTGCCATAAACGTGGTGCCATCTGTATATTTGAGGTTACTGATATTTCTTTGGGCAATCTTGATTCTAGCTTGTGCTTCATCCAGCCTAGCATTTCCTATGATGTACTCTGTACCAGGTAGCACAGTGGTGGAGAATTCCTCTGCCAATGAAGGAGATGCAAGAGATTCAGGTTTGATCCCTGGGTTGGGAAGACCTCTGGAGGAGAATATGTCAAACCACTCCAGTATTTACATGGGAAATTTCATGGACAGAGAAGCCTGATGGGCTACAGTCCATGGGGCCACAGAGTCTGAAAAAGCTGAACACATGCACACACACCCACCTTAATGCCAAAGTGTTCTCATGAATGTCATGACACACTTATCATCCATCTATCTTTTGAGATTTAAGCTCACTTTTTTTTTTCCCACTAAGCAACAGTGGGGCTTCCCTGATAACTCAGTTGATAAAGAATTTCCCTGCAATGCAGGAGACCCCAGTTCTAATCCTGGGTCAAGAAGATCTGCTGGAGAAGGGATTGGCTAGCTACTCCAGTGTTTTTGGACTCCCCTTGTAGCTCAGTTAGTAAAGAATCTGCCCATAATGTGCAAGACCTGGGTTCAATTCCTGGGATGGGAAGATCCCCTGGAGAAAAGAAAAGCTACGCATTCCAGTATTTTGGCCTAGAGAATTCTTTACAGTCCTTGGGGTTGCAAAGAGTCAGACACAACTGAGACTTTCACTCATTCACTCAAGCAATGGTGATTAGATTATTTTATCTGGTAAAAAAAATGAAGCTATTGTTGATCTAGTAATCATATAAATTTATACAGTTTAATTTTTTGCTAACTTAATATATGCTTGTCATTTTATTTCTATGTACAAATATACATTTGTTTATGTTTCACAGTATTATAGTTTAAATGTACAAATAGGTATATATTACAAATAAAATATATAAATAAAAACAGCATATAAAATGGAGTTTGTAAAATGATGGAGAAACGGAGGGCATTGGTATTTATGAGAATATTTTATTGAATTATCTGTAAACATTTTAAATGGCACATTTACAGTAAAATTGTCATGCATCTGTTTCTTCTAAAAGTCAAAAGTCATGACCATATTTTTGTGTATGTACACATATATATGTGTGTTGTTGTCTCTAATAGCCAAAGACCAATTTAGATATATTACATACATGTTAGTCCTATTTTTGCTGATCATTTAACTTTGTGATCCATAATCTAAACCATGGTGGAAATATTTTTGCATGCAGTAGTCAGGAAAAGTATTCTGTAGAATGTGCATACTCAGTCCCTCAATCATGTCCAACTCTTTGTGACCCCATGGACTGCAGCCCACCAGGTTCCTTTATCCATAGGATTTCCCAGGCAAGAATACTGGAGTGGGTTTCCATTTCCTCCTTCAGAGGATCTTCCTTACCCAGGGAAGGGACTTGCATAACTCAATGAAGCTATGAGCCATGGAGTGTAGGGCCACCCAAGACTGACAGGTCATAGCAGAGAGTTCTGACAAAATATGATCCACTGGAAAAGGGAATGTCAAACCACCCCATTATCCTTGCCGAGAGCCTCATGAACTGTATAAAAGGACAAAAAGATATGACACTGAAAGCTGAGTGCCCCAGGTCTGAAAGTGTCCGATATGCTCCAGGGGAAGAACAGAGGAGAACTACTAATAGCCCCAGAAAGAATGAAGTGGATTGGCCAAATCAGAAACAATGCACGATTGTGGATGTGTCTGGTGATGAAAGTAAAATCTGATGCTGCAAAGAACAGTATTATATAGGAACCTAGAATGTTAGGTCCATAAATCAAGGTAAACTGGAGATGGTCAAGCAGGAGATGGTAAGAATAAACATTTTAGGAATCAGTTAAATAAAATGGACAGGAATGGGAGAATTTAATTCAGATGAGTATTATATCTACTACTGTGGAAAAGAATCCCATAGAAGAAATAGAGTAACCCTCATAATCAAGAAAATAGTCCAAAATTCAATCTCAAAAATGGCAGAACAATCTCTGTTCATTTCCAAAGCAAGCCATTCAACATCACAGTAATCCAAGTCTATGCCCTAACCACTGATGCTGAAAGCTGAAGTTAACCAGTTCTATGAAGACATAGAAGATCTCCTAGAACTAACACCCAAAAAAAAAAAAAAAAAAAAAGATGTTTTATTCAACATGGGGGACTGGACTACAAAAGTAGGAAGTAAAGAGATATCTGGAGTAACAGGCAAGTTTGGCCTTGGAGAACAAAATGAAGCAGGGCGAAGACTAACTGAATTCTGCCAAGAGACTGCATTGGTGATAGCAAATACCCTTTTTCAACACCACAAGTGACGACTTTGCACATGGATATCATCAAATGGCCAATACCAAAATCAAGTTTACATTCTTTGTAGCTGAAGATGGAGAAGTTGTATACTGTCAGCAGAAAGAAGACCGGGAGCTGATTGTGGCTCAGATAATCAGCTTCTCATAGTAAAATTCAGACTTAAACTAAAGAAAGTGGGTAAACCACCAGGCCAGCCAGCTATGACTTAAATCAAATTCTCTATGAATATGAAATGGAGGTAATGAATAGATTCAAGGGATTAGAACTTATAAACAGTGTACCTGAAGAACTACAGATGAAGGTGCACAATATTGTACAGGAAGCATTGAACAAAATCATACCAAAGAAAAAGAAAAACAAGAAGCCAAAATGGTTATCTGAGGAGGCCTTACAAACAGCTGAAGAAAGTAGAGGAGCAAAAGGCAAGGAAGAGAGGGAAAGGTATATCCAACTAAATACAGATTTGCAAAGAACAGCACAGAGAGAGACAAGAAGGTCTACTTCAATGAACAGTGTATAAAATTAGAAGAAAACAAAAGAAGAGGAAAGACTAGAGATCTCTTTGGGAAAACTGGAGATATCAAGCGAACATTTTGCCCAAAGATGGGCACAATAAAGGCCATAAACTGTGGAGACATATTAGAAACTGAAGAGGTCAAGAAGAGATGGAAAGAACGCATGAAGAACTGTACAAAAAAGATCCAAATGAATCGGATTACTACAATGGTGTGGTCAGCCACCCAAAGCCAGACATTCTGGAGAGCAAGTCAAGTGGGCCTTCAGAGGCACTGCTGTTAATAAAGCTGGTGGATGTGATGGAATTCTAGTAGAACTATTCAAAACCCTAAAGCATGATGCCATCAAGATGTTGCATTCAGTTTGTCAGGAAATCTGGAAGACCCAGCCGTGGCCATAGGACTGGAAAAGATTAATCTTCATCCCAATTCCCAAAAAGGATAGTATTAAAGAATGTGCTAACCATGAGACAATTGCACTCATCTCCCACGCTAGTAAGGTCATGCTTAAATTCTTGCATGCTAGGCTTCAGCATTATGTGAACCAAGAACTTCCAGATGTCCAAGCTGGGTTTAGAAAAGGAAGATTAACCAGAGATCAAATTGACAACATTTGCTGGATCATAGAGAAAGCTAGGGAATTTCAGAAAAAAGAAATCTCTCTCTCTTTCATCAACTACACCAAAGACTTTGACTATGTGGATAATAATACTCTGTGGAAAGCTCTTAAAGTGATGGGAATACCAGACCATCTTATCTGCCTCCTGAGAAATCTGTATGCAGGCCAAGAAACAACAATTGGAACCCTGTATTGATGGAACATATGATTGGTTCAAGATTGAGAAAGGAGTACAACAGGTCTGTCTTCTGTCACCCTGTCTGTTTAATATATATGCTGAGCACATCATGAGAAATGCTGAGTTGAGTGAGTTACAAGCTGGAATCAAGATAGGAGGGAGAAACATCAACAGTCTCAGATATGATACAGTTTCAGATTAGATGATAGCACTCTAATGCCTGAAAGCAAAGATGAGCTAAAGAGACTCTTGTTGAGGGTGAAGGGGGATAGTGAAAGTGCCTGCTTAAAACTAAATAGTTAAAAAAAACAAAAACAAACAAGCAAAACTAAAATCATGGTATCCAGCCCCATTACTTAATGTGTAAAAAGAGGGGGAAAAGATGGAAGGAGTGACAGATTTCCTCTTCTTAGGTTCAATAAGCACTGTGGATGGTGACTGCAGCCATGAAAGCAAAGACATTTGCTTCTTGGTAGGAATGCTATGACAAACCTAGACAGTTTGTTGAAAAGTAGAAACATGATTCTGCTGACGAAGGTCTGTATAGTCAAGGTTATGGTCTTCTTAGTGGTCACACATGGCTGTGAGAGCTGGACTGTAAAGAAGGAGAGCACCTAAGAATTGGTGCCTTTGAACTGTGGTGCTGGAGAAGACTCCTGAGAGTCACTTGGACAGCAAAGAGATCAAGCCGGTTAATCTAAAGGGAAATTAACCCTGAATTCTCATTGGAGGACGGAAGCTGAAGCTGAAACTCCAGTATTTTGGTCACCTGGTGTGAACAGCTGACTCACTGGAAAAATCCCTGATGTTGGAAAAGATTGAGGGCAGGAGGAGAAGAGGGTGTCAGAAGATGAGATGGCTGGATGGCATCACCGATGCAATGGATGTGAACTTGGACAAACTTTGGGAGATGGTGAGGGACAGGGAGGCCTGGTGTGCTGCAGTCCACAGGGCTGCAAAGAGTTGGACACAACTGGGTGAATGAACACACAGAGTTGGTTCAGCAGGGACCCTGGGGGAAATCTACCCCTCACCTCTCTCCTAGCTTCAGGTGCCTTCTGACAGTTTTCGGTGCTCTCTGGTTTGTAGATGCACCACACCCATCTCTGCTTCCGTCTGTACACTGTGTTTTGTCTATGTGTGTCTCTCTGTGTCTTCTCTACTCAGCTCCCTAGAAGGAGACTAGACATATTCATGTGGGGTCAGCTCTACTCAAGTATGGTCTTCCCAGGCCACTTAGTGGTAAAGAATCCCCCTGCCAATGCAGGAGACATAGCTTCAATCTCTGAGAAGGGAAGATCCCTAGAGGAAGAAATGGTGACTTGCTTCAGTATTCTTGCCTGGGAAACCCCATGGACAGAGGACCCTGGTGGGCTACAATCCATGGGGTCGCAAAGAGTCAGACATGACCTAAGGACTAAACAACTACTCAAGTATGACTCATCATAACTAATTACATGTGCAAAGAATCTCTTTCCTAATAAAGTCACACCAACAAGTTCCAGGCAGACATAAATATATGGGTGTTATTAATGAATATCTGGGGGACACATGGACTGGTACATTTCATTCCACTGTTACTACATGTAGCTTATTTTGACTTTCAAAACTTTAAAACAGAAAGTGTGTAATCTACATTCACTAACAATCTCTTATCTTTAAAGAAATAGCTATACTGCGTGTTTTTCACATATCTCCCTATACATTAATTATAAATTGACTATCACTTTGATCATACTTTGAAGTTTCCTGCTCAGATATCCTAATGATTCAAATTTATTATAAATCTTTAAAGTACTATTACAAACTTCACAGATTATATTAATTTATGAAAGCTTTCATGATCTGTATTAGATCCAGTTGAATCTATGAGTTAGACGAATTTACCACAAACAAAACTCTTCCAGTGCCATATATGACTTCTGATTCTTTAAGTAGATCTTTCAGGTCAGACTGAGACATAATACAAAACAGACAAAAATCATCTCATTCCTATTAAATCACATGTCTATTGTATTGTGCAGCTGGAGAATTTAATTCTTCATTAGTGTCACTCTTAAATTGTTTCTATTTATCTAAAATGCCCAAATGGAATGATTATCAATGTTTGAAATATGTTTTCAATGACTCATTTTTCCTAGCATTCTTGGGTCTTAATTAGTTAATTCTAACATCCTTTTTATTGTGTATTTGAATAAAGCAAAATAAGTCAAAATTATAAGTTTAAATATTTTGATTTTAGTTTTATTGATAAAATCTGTGCATCATTAATAAAAATTAAGAATTATTAATGGATAATTAATAATTGGGTAATTAATAAATGCACTTAATAAATGTAATAATAAATGTAATAAATGCAAGTTATTCTTTCTTTTTTGCTACCTAATAGTGGTAAGGAACCACCTGCCAATGCAAGAAAATTAAAAGATGAGGATTTAAGCCCTGGGTCAGGAAGATCCCCTGGAGCAGGAAATGGCAATCCACTTCAGTATTTTTGGCTGGAGAATCCCATGGACAAAGAAGCTTGGTAGGCCTACAGTCTGTAGGGTCACAAAGAGTTGGACGTGACTGAAGTGACTTAGCATGCATACATACAATATAAATGTATTAAGTATCAGGAAAAGAATGTACTAAGGAGCCGTAAATAGATGTGTTCAAGAGAGCATTATTGATTAAATGTATTTCTTTTACTTAATAACTGTTATATAGTAACATTTTAACTTTAATCATGCTTAGAAAGTCAAGTGTTCAGAAATCTTAGTACTTATTTACTGCTATGAAAAAGTATTCATTAGAAGGAAGAAAGCATCCATATTTTATTTATTCTGTTTTGTTTTCTCAACGAGTTTAGACCCGTGGCTGATTCATGTCAATGTATGGCAAAACCAATACAGTATTGTAAAGCAAAATAAAGTAAAAATAAAAATTTAAAAAAAGAAAAGGAATTACAGCATAAACATATAAAGTGTTTGTTTTATTTAAAAAAGGAAAACAGCATTGTGGGAAAATTCAAGATTAATAATACACATTTTTGTTTGAGGAAATATAAGAATATATTTGGTGAGGTCTGTAACATGTTTGGTATTGAAAAGAAATGATGTTTTTGAGTAAGGGGGATGGGAATATATCTTTGCCTTAGGAAGCAATAATGGAATTAATGGCATCAAGGAGTGAATACTTACAGTAGACAAACAGCAACTGGACATGATTTAAGCATTCCTAAGCATTAAAAATTGTCAATTTACATTTTAATGTTTGCTTTTTGGTAATTTCTCCATGATACTGTCATATCATAGCCATCTGATGTTCCTGAAATAAGCTATGCCTGTGCTCTGCATGGTACATTGTGTTGTTTAGCCACTCAGTCATGTCTGATTCTTTTGTGACCCCATAGCCTGTGGATAGTAGTCCACCAGGCTCCTCTGTTCATGGTATTTCCCAGGCAAGAACTGGGATACTGGAGTGCGATGCCATTTTCTTCTCCAGGCTATCTTCCCAGCCCAGGGATTGAATCTGTGCCTCCTGTGGCAGACGAATTATTTACCACTGAGAAACAAGGGAAACTCTCTGCGTGGTACATACATAGGGTCAATATCAGCCCTTTAGCATTTAGCAACAGACACAATAAGCAATAAATTTCTTGGGCCAAGTGAGAAAATTTCTTCCATCTGTTCTTAAATGGACATAGTGAATGCATTTCACACCTACTACAAAATCTCATTTGGTTGGGTAACAAGTGGAAAACAGATATATTTTCTTAGAGAAAAATTCAATTCCTACGTCCATTCAAAACTACAACTAAATGTTTCTGCTTTTGTTTGAATTTAGAAGTCTATTCACAATGCTAGGAGTTTTAATATTTTAGCACATAAGGTTTGCATCATTTTCAGAGTAGAATACACTATTTCAGAAGTATTCAGCACAGCAAAGTTTTTTCAAAGAAAATAAATGTCTCTTTATCCTAATCATATATTATTGTTGATTAATTCATGCCTAAAGTTTTGCTTCTAGCTCTATTATGCTTTTGAGCAACAGGCATTTTTTCAGGCATGTCTCATTAATCATTTAATTAGTTTATGAAAAAGATTACTTTCTTGTCATAGTCAGTATGAGATTAAAGAGGATTTTAATTGATGATAGGAGAATTTTTTAAATTTAATTTAAAAAGAGGTAATGTAAGTGGGAACAAGAATTTTAAAAAATTAAAAAAAAAAACTCAAAGGAAATGGGATATGAGAAAAATCTAAATTAGGTGTTAATAAGTCAGTAACCTTGATTTTTTAAGTTCTGTTTTCATTACTGGTACTGAAAATAGTGCATGAAAAGAAAATCACAAGGTTATGCCATGTAAACTCAGAATTTTAACGATTGGTAATGCTAATATGAGGTGAGGTGAGGTGAAGTCACTCAGTCGTGTCCGACTCTTTGTGACCCCGTGGACTGTAACCTACTAGGCTTCTCCGCCCATGGGATTCTCCAGGCAAGAATGCTGGAGTGGATTGCCATTTCCTTCTCCAGAGGATCTTCCCGACCCAGGGATCGAACCCGGGTCTCCCACATCAGAGGCAGACGCTTTAACCTCTGAGCCACCAGGGAAGCCCAATGCTAATATAAAGAATGTAATTTTGATAGGCATACTTATGAAAAGTGAAAGTGAAAGTAGCTTAGTCAAGTCTGACTCTTTGCGACCCCATGAACTAGTCCATGGAATTTTCCAGGCCAGAATACTGGAGTGGGTAGACTATCACTTCTCCAGAGGATCTTCCCAACTGAGGGACTGAACCAGGGTCTCCCACAATGAGACGCATGAAATTAAATATATTTCTTTGTTCGTGAGACTTTCAAAATTATTTTTGAAATTAGGAAAATCTGTACAAAATATTATATTAAGACAGCGTAATGTATTAATTTTATGTATAATTCATTACATCTTTGGGCTTCCAAAGTGGCTCAGTGGTGAAAAATCCACCTGCCAATGAGTGGATACAGAAGACTCATTCAATCCATTAAATCGGGACGATCGCCTGGAAAAGGAAATGGCAACCCATTCCATTAATCGTGCCTGGAAGATCCCATGGATAGAGGAACCTGGAGGGCTACCGTCCATGGGGTCACAAAAGGGTTGGACACAATTGAGCACAAGTTGCATTTTTATGTTTTAATTCAGTGTGTCTTTTTGTAGTAGGGAAGTCTGACAGTCAGAACTAAATCTGTTGTTTAATAACATGAAACTTTTGGAAGTTCTCCAGGCAATTTTCCCAACCCAGGTCTCCTGCATTGCAGGTCAATTCTTTATTGTCTGAGGCACCAGGGAAGCACTTTAATAACATACAACTTTGGGGAAATTATTTTAAATTTCTAGGTTACAGTTTCATCACCTTCAGTATGGGAATGATAACTGTCCTGCCTCATAGAGCTGTGTTCAACATTACTGGAAACAAAATAATGACATGATTCATAGGGAGTAGTACCTAGCAGATGTCTAACCTGATTATAAAGCTTCAGCTCTCCCCACCACACTTCTGACTGCAAAGGAATTCAATGCTCAGAGAATTTTTAGGAAAAAGAGAAATAAAAGGAGCTAGGATTTATGAACCTAACATTTGTTTAGCTTCTTTCTGAGTCAATATTTTATGAAGCAAAAGACACAGTTGGGAGAATGAAAGGCAGTACTTAGGGGACAGAAATTAACTTTTAGAAACTGTAAGAATTTGAAAGCTTAGTAAGGACCTAGGGTTTTGACTGGAAAACTGAGGAGCTATGACACAGACTGAATTGTGTCTTCGAAAAATGCATGTGCTAGAGCCTTAACTCTTAATGTGATGGTATTTGGAGATGAACATTTGGGGAGAGGGTGGTGGTGGTGATTTAGTCCTTCAGTCATGTTCAACTCTTGCAATTCCATGGACTGTAGCCTGCCAGGCTCCTCTGTGCATGGGATTCTCCAGGCAAGAATACTGGAGTGGGTTGCTGCACCCTCCTCCAGGGGACCCTCCCAATCCATGGATCAAACCAGAGTCTCTTGCATTGGCAGGCAGATTCTTTACCACTGAACCACCTGGGTAAGGAGGAGAAGGGGACAACAGAGGATCAGATGGTTGGATGGCATCACTAACTCAATGGACATGAGTTTGATCAAACTCCGGGATTCAGTGAAGAATAGGGAAGTCTGACATGCTGCAGTCTATGGAGTTGCAGAGAGTTGGGCATGACTTAGTGACTGAACAAAAACAAACCTTTTGACAGAGACAATTTACCCCCTAATTGGTATTCTATTTCAGCATTGGTGCTATTTATCTAAAGATGTGGTAAAGAGCAAAGACTAGACAGGTAGATAATAGATATGTTTGAAAGATAAATACAACAGCAAGCAACAAATAGGCACTTGGTAATGGACTTGCCTTCATGGAGTTTCAAAGGAATAAAGGTATCGGTCACCTCCAAGTGTCTTTAGGAACACAAACTAGTGACTTCAATGCAATGAATATTGTGTCCTGAGCACTGATTTCAGCTTTCTTGATAAATAAAAATTTAAACTTGATACTTTAACCACCAGATCAGACTAGACAAAATAAAAATTTAGTTCTGTTGAAAAGATGTATGGTTGTGCAATTACAATTTTTGTCACCTCAGATTCTAGAAGCTTTCATTGTGCACAAGTGTGTCAATGATCTGTTAGGTAGTTAGAATAGTAAAAAGGAGTCCAAAATGGCAATGAAAATAAAACAAAGGAAGGTCTGAGGATAGGAGTGAGGACCTCAGATAAAACAAACAGCCCTCCTGGCTAGCCCAATTTATATAGGGCAGGCTCAGGGGGAGGAGAAAAAAACATATAAAAAGAAGAGCCAAAGCTGGGCCAGGGGGCTTCTCGTCTCTTCATGTTTTTTGGGTCGGCCCACCCTCATAACTCAAGGATGTATTTTCCTTTGCTTTCTAAATCAAACTGGGCTGTAACACTGGTCCGTCTGAGGAAATTACACAGGGCTCTAACACTGGTCCATCCGTCGCTTCAAATTTTTGTTGCGACAAGACAGAATCAAGGAAATTACAAACTCCCCTGATACATCCATCCTAATTTTCAGTCAGGCTACTGCTCTGAAGTTGACAAGGATTGTGATAGATCTGTTTCCCTGTTCACGTCTCTGTGTTATGAAGTAAAATACATATCCTGGCAAAAGAAAAATTTAAGGTGGGCTGATTTAAGAGATAATTCACTATTTCAACTCTTTACTAGCATGCATGGAGGTGCTCTGGACAAGAACGCCTTGTGTGTGAACTTGTTAGGATAACAGGTTTTTGATCCCTGGTAACAATCACTTATATTGCTCTGGAGCTACCAGTAACATCTACGGTGATTCATTAACATAATCCAGCTTTTAAAAAAGATTTTTTTATGTGCAGCATTCTTTAAAAGTCTTTATAGAATGGGTTACAGTATTGATTTTGTTTTATGTTCTGGTTTTATGGCCCTGTGGCATGTGGAATCTTAGCTCTCCAATCAAGGACAGAACCTGCACCCTCTGCACTGAAAGGTAAAGTTTTAACACTGGAACACCTGGCAAGTCCCCATAGTCTAGTTTTGACTTGACACTCAATAAATCTCTAGCAATCCTATTTCACTGGGACTATTAACATTGCCTTCCTCAAGCAACTTTGGAGTGAAAATCCCGAGTGGCATTCCCTGAATAGTCCAATTCAGTTCATGCCAAAAAATCTGACCCATGATACTGTAGCTGCACTTACATCTGTATCAACCACCCAGGTGGATCACAAAGGCTTTGCTGGATTGATTTGGGCACTGTGCTCCATATACCTCTTAATGCTGTTTTTCTTCAAGATTCCTGAAGAGTTCTTTTGGGTTATTTTTGTTGTTGTTGCTTTATCAGAATTTTTTTTCCTATTGAAAAATACACTTTCTTCAAAATCTGAAAAAACCTGAGTAGTTTCTGGGCTCCTTGTGTGTTGACCAGGTCTATGAGAGACAATAAAGTATTTCTCACAATTTGAAGAATATGTTCATTTAATTCAGTCTATGTAATTCCCAGAAATTTGACAGATTGGGCTGGGTCTTCTCTTTTACTTAGATTCACCAACCAGCTGATACATGTCCTTTGGTGCCTATGTTCCCTAACTCCTCTTGAGTTTATTTCCATTCCATGAGAATGCATACTATGCTTGGCTGTACACCTAAATTATAAGCTGAATAAGATTTGTCCAGGTTCTTGATGGCATATCAGTTCTCCCTGACTTTTTGCTGTTCCTATACTGGTTTACCATATCAACTACAGCTGAGGCAACAAGAAGAACCATGTTGCTTATTCTTTAATAATCTGTTAATCCATAGACAACATCTTTACCAGTTGTCTCTAAGGAACATCATGAAGAAACTTAGTGAACATTCAGCTCCTGCCTGTGTTCTTTCGTTTGTCATCTTGGAATTCTGTAGTGTTTAATGTTTACTACAGAGGGAAGCTCATGAAATTCCAAAGTTTCACTTAGCCTGGCCAATTTAAGCCAGAAGAAAAGTGGGCTTAGTTGAGACCCATGGAATTATCAAAAGCAACACACACCTGTATTATATTCCTATTGCTCAGTGGCTTCAATCATGTCCGACTCTCTGTGACTACATGGACTATTGCCTGCCAGGCTCCACTGTCCATGGGATTTTCTCAGGCAAGAATATTGGAGTAAGTTGTCATTTACTCTTTCTGAGTTAGATTCTTATTGCTGATATATAAAAAAGGTCAGAAAAGCAGTGGCTTAAAACCAATACAAACTTATTATCTTATGCTCCTAAAGGTCAAAAGCCTTAATAGTAAGACTCTGTTTCTTCTGACACTATGAGGAAGAGTTTGTTTCTTTGCCTTTTTCCAAGTTCTAGAGGCTCCCTCATGCCTTGATTTCTGGCACCATTCATATTCACGGTCTGTAATCAGGGAGGCCTGGCGTGTGGCGATTCATGGGGTCGCAAAGAGTCGGACACGACTGAGCGACTGAACTAAACTGAACTGAACTGAACCATATCACAAGGACTCTGCTTCCCACGTGACATCTCCTTTGACTCCCTTTTATGAAGGCCCTCATGATCATATTGTTCCTTCTCACTCCAAAAATCCAGGATAAGCTCCCCATCCTAACATCCTCATCTTAACCACATGTGCAAACTCCCACCTGCCACATAAGGCAAGATATTAACAAATAATTGAATCAAAAAATAGAACCTGTAAATCAGAAATCTTACTTAGGTTGAACCTAGGGTAGAACTTACTTAGAGTAAAACTTAACCAAAATTTCAATAACACAAGGAACAAGAGGCTGTGAAAAAGTGGGGGGATGGGAGCAGGGGTGAGTTATGACATGTGACTTCTAGTGACCTTTTTTCCTTCATCAGACACCCTGCAGCCCACAGTGGTAGACACCATCTCTAAGTGAGGTTTGTCAGAAACCACATAGAGAATTCAGGCTATGAAACACCTCATTTTTATACCCAGGGTTCTATATATCCTAATATCCAACTTGAAATTTTCTACAGAACCATGATTCATAAATCCACAGGTTTTAGGATTGCTTGTCCTAACTGATTACAAACTAGGACTATTCTACTAGGAGGTTTCCACAGATAAAGGTTCTTCTTCTGACAAATACCATTCCTCTTTTTATCAGAAGGGCAGTTATCAGTATGCTTACAAGGACATCTTAAAGGAAATCAACCCTGAATATTCATAGGAAGCACTGATGCTGAAGCTGAAGCCTTGATACTTTGGTCACCTGATGCAAAGAGCTGATTCACTGAAAAAGATCCTGATGCTGGGAAAGATTGAAGGCAAAAGGAGAAGGGGGCAACAGAGAATGAGATGGTTGGATGGCATCACTGACTCAGTGGGCATGAATTTGAGCAAACTCCAGGAGATAATAAAGGATGTGGGAGCCTGACATGATGCAGTTCATGGGGTCACAGAGAGTCGGGCATGAATGAGTGACTGAACAACAACAACAAACAAGGACATCAGAATGGAAACTTTCTTTCTTTTCCCAGTAGCATCCCTTCCCCATAACTGGGAAGAAACAGATTACAAGCCAGATGCCTTAATTCCTTTCTCCCCAAGGGCATTATATTTTAAGTGGTAAGATTGGAAAATTTAGAATAATAATGGTTTAATTTATATAGTGGTTTATTTATTCGTCGTTGTGTGTGCATGCTCAGTCACTCACAAGTGGCCTACTCTTTGTAACCCCGTGGACTGTAGCCCACCAGGCTCCTCCATCCGTGGGATTTTCCAGGCAAGAATACTGGAGTGGGTTGCCACTTCCTCCTCCAGGAGATCTTCCTGATCCAGGGATGGAACCTGTGTGTAGTGCATCACCTGCATTGACAGGTGAATTCTTTACCACTGTGCCACCTGGGAAGCCCATTTATTACTTATCTAGCTTTAAAAATTACTCATAACTTTTTAGATTCAGTTTTCTGACATGAAATATGAATAATAATATAGAGCTCATAGATATGACTTAAAAGTTAAATTTAAAAGTTTTTGTGAGCTATGAAACCCCATTTTTCTCAAGGAAAGTCCATCATTCTCTTCATGAATCTACAATAACATGTATCCATATCTGACTAAATGCATTTTCATGTTTTATATAATATTATATTATATATGTGCATGTTCAGTCATGTCCCACTCTTTGTGACCCCATGGACTATAGCCTGCCAGGCTCCTCTGTCCACAGGATTCTCCAGGAAAGAGCCTTGGAGTGGGTTGCCATTTCCTTTTCCAGGGAATTTTCCTGACCCAGGGATCAAACCTACATGTCTAGCATCTCCTGCTTTGGCAGGCAGATTCTTTACCACTGAGTCACCTGGGAAACCCCACATTTGTAAATATATGCCACTCACTTCTGCCTCTCTGTGCTGAACTTTAATAATAATAACCACCATGGGTTCATTCCACAGCTTACTCTGCCAACGTCCTTGGCACCAAGGGCTTACCACTCAGCACTGGAAACAACTGGCAGGCTTATACACTCATGGACTGTGACTAATTAGCACACTTCATAAAAGCTAAGCTGCTAATAAAGTTGGCATTGTGCACTAATGTGACAATCTATTTATTGCAACACAGCCTTTCACATTTTAGATTGAGACAGAGGCTGCTGCTGCCAGGCAATTGGCCTGAGAAACTCACTGAACTTAGAAGGATTAGATACTAATTACTGGAAGGAAGTGGAACAGATTCACTGTAATCACTTGCTGGTACCCCTGATTTAACCAAACTGTCTTTTCTCCTCAATTCAAACCCATGTATTTACAACATAGTTAAAATTATGTTTTTATGCGCCATATGAAAATTTTAATGTCTTGTAAATAAATGTTTTCCTTTTTTCCTCAATACCATTTTTGAAAATTCATATGCATTACATTAGCTGATCTCCCACATGTATGCATGTGTGTTAAGTCATTTCAGTTGTGTTCAACTCTTTGAAGAGAAGGCAATGGCAACCCACTCCAGTACTCTTGCCTGGAAGGTCCCATGGACGGAGGAGCCTGGTGGGCTGCAGTCCATGGGGTCGCTACCAGTTGGGCACGACTGTGCGACTTCACTTTCACTTTTCACTTTCCTGCATTGGAGAAGGAAAGGGCAACCCACTCCAGTGTTCTTGCCTGGAGAATCCCAGGGAAGGGGGAGCTTGGTGGGCTGCCATCTATGGGGTTGCACAGAGTCATACATGACTGAAGTGACTTAGCAACAGCAGCAACTCTTTGAGACTCTATGGACTTTAGCCCTCCGGGCTCCTCTCTCCATGGGATTCTCCAGACAAAAATGCTGGAGTGGGTTTCCACATCCTCCTTCACATGATTTTCCTGACTCAGGGATCAAAGCAATGTCTCTTATGTCTCCTGCACTGACAGGCAGATTCTTTACCACTAGCACCCCCTCCATAGCCTGACCTCACAGCACTGAGGCCTAAATAAATTAGTTATTATTGTTACTAACTCTTCCCCTCTTATTTCTTCTATGATATCATGATACCAACTATCTTATTATGTCTTTCTATCCTAATGCTATAATAAAGTCAGTCCTTTCCTTCTCCTTATAAATGCCCACTTGTTCCTTTAATTACAATGTGAAGAAAGAGAGAGAGCAAGGGAGGGGGGCAGAAATGACTTCTACTTCGACCCATTAAGGATTAATTGCTGTAAAACCTGCCATTTGGTCACACACACACAATGGAGAAAACAAACAAAAACTTAAAAAGGATTTCAAACATTAGACAACAGGAAATAAACCCTAACAAAAAGACAATGAAGTGATCCTAGTATTCCAACAGATTACTTCCTGGTATTAACTGGGTTGCAAGTTATCACTTAGGGCTTCCTTGGTGATTCAGTGGAAAAGCATCTGTCTGCCAATGTGGGAGACAGGAGTTTGAGACCTGGGTCAGGAAGACCCCCTGGAGAAGAGAATGACTACCCACTCCAGTACTCTTGCCTGGAAAATCCCATGGACCGAGGAGCCTGGCAGCTACAGTCCATGGGGTCACGAAGAGTTGGATACCACTTAGTGACCAGAGAGCAACAAAGTCATCATTTAGACCTGGGACCACAACAGCCTGGTGCCTTGCTGAGTTGCAGAGACAGAAACAGTGTGGAGAGGCTGGCCCTGTCAGAATTCCCAGGCAAGGGCTGATGGGGCACTGGAGGTCTCCAGATGCCAAGGGTAACGTGTGACATGACAGAGTGGAACCACTTAGAAGCAGTGGGCTGCACGATGCACATGGGGCTGGAAGTTACCTCCTCAATAGCAAAACGGGATGCCTGTTTCACACAGGGACTGAGGAGAGTTCCCATCCTGGATATACCTTCCTAGAGAGACCAAAGCGGCCCCCTTCTAACTACTCAGGATCTGCCATAGAAAGAGACTATAAACACAGGTGTCTAAGGGTAAAATCTGATCTTCACACTCCATAAGAGCATTCCAACCTAAATTCAAAAGTATTTTATAAAATCCAACACAACACAGCACTCAAAATATAAAATCTATTAAAAATCACATCTCCTTATCAGTTGCATATTAACAAAGCTTGAAAAAGGTAATAAAAGATCTAATTACTCCTTTTAGAGCAATTACATAATGAGAGCAAACCTAGCTGCCAACATATCAATGACTCTCTAACACTGAAAAAGAAACTTATGTAACCTAGGATACCCTGTTAACAAAAAGACACATGGAAATTAGTGATTTTTAAAAATGCCAATGAAGATTTGGCTAAGATGTGTATATGTTTACCTCCAGTAAAATACAAACTGGATATGCACTATGTTATTATTTAACATGCAATATAACTGGTGGCTCAGAGGTTAAACGTCTGCCTCCAATGCGGGAGACCCGGGTTCAATCCCTGGGTTGGGAAGATCCCCTGGAGAAGGAAATGGTAACCCACTCCAGTATTCTTGCCTGGAGAATCCCATGGATGGAGAAGCCTGGTAGGCTACAGTCCATGGGGTCGCAAAGAGTCGGACACGACTGAGCGACTTCACACACACACACACACACATAACTCTATAAAATAATCCACCTTGGATCTTCTTCTGTTTCAGTTCAGTTCATTCGCTCAGTTGTGACCGACTCTTTGCGATCCCATGAATCGCAGCACGCCAGGCCTCCCTGTCCATCACCAACTCCTAGAGTTCACTCAGATTCGCATCCATTGAGTCAGTGATGCCATCCAGCCATCTCATCCTCGGTCGTCCTCTTCTCCTCCTGCCCCTAATCCCTCCCAGCATCAGAGTCTTTTCCAATGAGTCAACTCTTCACATGAAGTGGCCAAAGTACTCGAGTTTCACCTTTAGCATCATTCCTTCCAAAGAAATCCCAGGGCTGATCTCCAGAATGGACTGGTTGGATCTCCTTGCAGTCCAAGGGACTCTCAAGAGTCTTCTCCAACATCACAGTTCAAAAGCATCAATTCTTTGGCACTCAGCCTTCTTCACAGTCCAACACACATTCATACGTGACTACTGGAAAAACCATAGCCTTGACTACATGGACCTTAGTCAGCAAAGTAATGTCTCTGCTTTTCAATATGCTGTCTAGGTTAGTCATAACTTTTCTTCCAAGGAGTAAGCATCTTTTAATTTCATGGCTGCAGTCACCATCTGCAGTGATTTTGGAGCCCCCAAAAATAAAGTCTGACACTGTTTCCACTGTTTCCCCATCTATTTCCCATGAAGTGATTATTGGAATGAAAACTGACCTTTTCTAGTCCTGTGGCCACTGCTGAGTTTTCCAAATTTTCTGGCATATTGAGTGTAGCACTTTCACAGCAATCATCTTTCAGGATTTGAAATAGCTCACCTGGAATTCCATCACCTCCACTAGCTTTGCTCATAGTGATGCTTTCTAAGCCCCACTTGACTTCACATTCTAGGATGTCTGGCTCTAGATGAGTGATCACACCATCGTGATTATCCAGGTCATGAAGATCTTTTTTGTACAGTTCTTCTGTGTATTCTTGCCACCTCTTCTTAATATCTTCTGCTTCTGTTAGGTCCATACCATTTCTGTCTTTTATCGAGCCCATCTTTGCATGAAATGTTCCCTTGGTATCTCTAATTTTCTTGAAGAGATCTCTAATCTTTCCCATTTTGTTCTTTTCCTCTATTTCTTTGCATTGATCACTTAAGAAGGCTTTGTTATCTCTTCTTGCTATTCTTTGGAATTCTGCATTCAGATGCTTATATCTTTGCTTTTCTCCTTTGTTTTTGCTTCTCTTCTTACATGTTATTTCTTAAAAACTCAATAAAAATTTGCTGCAAGTCTCTTTCAACTAGAACATAATCTGATGGCACATTCATAAGGCATCATGAATTAGTTAATTTCCAATGCTAACAAAGCAAACACAAAGACTGTGTAACCTAGACAATGATATGCCACTGCTCATAAGAACAGTTTAGACTTCTTCTCGCTTCCCAAATGGTGTGAACTTTATGTCTTTCTGCTGAATTGGTATCACATTTGACAAAGGTAGAATAATTTTGAACAAGGACTATAACCTGTATTTTGTAATTTTAAGCTCAAGACTATTTAGTGGGACTTGACAACTATTGAGACACCAGGTTGTGAACTCTAAGAATGAAGATGAAAACATGGAATGCCATCAGTGACAAGACTCCAGTTAGGTGCAAGGCACTGGGGACCTCAAGACCTGGTAATATATTTACCTTTCACCCATGTTCAATGGCTCAGCCAAGCCGGTTGGAGGTCAGATTTGTAAGAGCCATAAGGGAGCTTGTCTAAGTAAGACTCTCCACCATTGTATAGTTAGAAGAGGCATTTGCATAGAAAGTAGAAAACTAATTATTAGAGAAATGAAGAATTACAATGAGGTACCAACTTACACCAGTCAGGATAGCCATCATTAGAAACTCTACAAATAACAAATGCTGGAGAGGATGTGGTGAAAAGGGAACTCTCCTAAACTGTTAGTGGGAATGTAAGTTGATACAGCCACTATGGAGAATACTATGGAGGTTCCTCAGAAACCTAAAAATAGAATGTCCATATGATTCAGCAATCTCATTTCTGAATATATATCCATACAATAATCCAAAATGATACATGCACCTCTGTGTTCACAACAGCACTGTTCACAATAGCAAAGACATGGAAGCAATCTAAATGTACATCAACAGAACTATTTTTTGCTACTTCTTAACTGTTTCATGTATTCAAGTTAAATGTATTTTTTATATTTTATTGCTATCTTCATTTTAGTATTAAATTTTTCCATTTATAAAACTAGTTAATAAGTAATGGGTCAATACTGCATGGTGAGTGCTTGGAGGATTCAAGGCAGAGACAATATGGATAAAAATTCTCACTGTACAATTTCCCATTTAGACAGAAATATTAATAAGACTGGATTTAAACAATAAATTACTCATAGGATGCAATGTAATTTAATTTTTTAAGTAGTTACATGATTAAATTATGATTATGTATTGTCCTTTTGCCTGTTCATACAGTAATCAAAATTTTTAACATCTATTGGATCACAGTAAAAGCAAAGGAATTCCAGAAAAACTACTACTTCTGCTTCATTGACTATGCTAAAGCCTTTGACAGTGCGGGTCACAAAAAACTGTGGAAAATTTTTCAAGAGATGGGAATACCAGACCACCTTATCTGCCTCCTGAGAAATGTGTTTGAAATCAAGAAGCAACAGTTAGAAATAGACATGGAAAAACAGACTGGTTCCAAATTGGTAGAGGAGTAGGTCAAGGCTGTATATTGTCACCCTGCTTGTTTAATTCACATGCAGAGTACATCATGAGAAACGCTAGGCTGGATGAAGCACAAACTGGAATCAAGATTGCCAAGAGAAATATCAATAACCTCAGATGTACAGATGACACTCCACTTATGGCAGAAAACAAAGAAGAACTAACGAACCTCTTGATGAAAGTGAAAGAGCAAAGTGAGAAAGCTGGCTTAAAACTCAACCTTCAGAAAACTAAGATCATGGCATCCAATCCAATCAGTTCAGTTGAGTCACTCAGTTGTATCTGACCCTTTGAGACCCCATGGACTGCAGCACACCAGACTTCCCTGTACATCAGCAACTCCCAGAGCTTGCTCAAGCTCATTTCCATTGAGTCCATGATACTATCCAACCATCTAAACCTCTGTCATCCCCTTCTCCTCCTCCCTTCAATTTTTTCCAGAATCAGAGTCTTTTCCAATGAGTCAGTTCTTCGCATGAGGTGGCCAAAGTATTGGAGCTTCAACTTCACTCCTTCCAATGATATTCACTCCTTCCAAGACT
This sequence comes from Cephalophus harveyi, assembly GCA_006410635.1. NCBI lineage: Eukaryota > Metazoa > Chordata > Mammalia > Artiodactyla > Bovidae > Cephalophus > Cephalophus harveyi. Next base: position 116,416 of record SJYT01019358.1, on the reverse strand, counting down.
GATTTCTTTTGGATTGACTGGTTTGATGAACTTGCAATCCAAGGGACACTCAAGGGTCTTCTCCAATACCACAGTTCAAAAGCATTAATTCTTGGATGTTCAGCTTTCTTTATAGTCCAGCTCTCACATCCATACATGACTACTGGAAAAACCATAGCTTTGACTAGACAGACCTTTGTTAGTGAAGTAATGTCTCTGCTTTTTAATATGCTGTCCAGGTTGGTCATAGCTTTTCTTCCAAGGAATGTCTTTTAATTTCATGGCTGCAGTCACCATTTGCAGTGATTTTGAAAGAAAATAAAGCCCAAGAAAATAACGTCTGTCGCTGTTTCCATTGTTTCCCAATCTATTTGTCATGAAGTGTTCAGACAAGTGACTTTACATTTCATGAAAAGGTGGGCACAATAAAGGACAGAAATAGTATGGGCCTAACAGAAGCAAAAGATATTAAGAAAAGGTGACAAGAATACCCAGAAGAACTATACAAAAAAGATCTTCATGACCCAGATAATCACAATGGTGTGATCATTCACCTAGAGCCAGATATCCTGGAGTGTAAAGTCAAGTGAGCCTTAGGAAGCATCACTACAAACAAAGCTAGAGGAAGTGATGGAATTCCAGTTAAGCTATTTCAAATCCTAAAAGATGATGCTGTGAAAGTGCTGCACTCAATACATCTGAAAATTTGGAAAACTCAGCAGTGGCCACAGGACTGAAAAAAAGGGCAGTTTTCATTCCAATCCCCAAAAAAGGCAATGCCAAAGAATGTTCAAACTACTTCACAACTGTATTCACTCACTCGCTAGCAAAGCATTACTCAAAATTCTCCAAGCCAGGCTTAAATAGTACATGAACCATGAACTTCCAGATGTTCAAGCTGGTTTTAGAAAAGGCAGAAGAAACAGAGAGCAAATTGCCAACATCCGTTAGATCATAGAAAAAGCACAAAAATTCCAGAAAAATATTTACTTCTTCCCTATAGATTATGCCAAATCCTTTGACTGTGTAGATAACACCAAACTGTGGAAAATTCTTAAAGAGATGGGAGTACCATACCACCTGATCTGCCTTTTGAGAAATCTGTATGCTGGTCAAGAAGCAACAGTTAGAACCAGACATGGAACAACAGACTGTTTCCAATTTGGGAAAGGAGCATGTCAAGGCTATGTATTGTCACCCTGCTTATTTAACTTAAATGCGGAATACATCATGTGAAATGCTAGGCTGGATGATTCACAAGCTGGAATCAAGACTGCCGGGAGAAATATCAACAACCTCAGATATGGAGATGACACCAATTTAATGTCAAAAATAAGGAGGAACTGAAGAGCCTCTTATTGAAGGTGAAAATGCTGGCTTAAAACTCCACATTCAAAAATGGAAGATCATGGTATCTGGTCCCATCACTTCATGACAAATAAATGGTGAAAAGAGGAAACAGTGACAGATTTCATTTTCTTAGCCTGCAAAGTTAGCATGGATAGTGACTGCAGCCATGAAATTAAAAGATACTTTCTCCTTGGAAGAAAGGCTATGACCAACCTAGACAGTGTATTAAAAAGCAAACTTTGCCAACAAAGGTCAGTATAATCAAAGCTATGGTTTTTCCATTAGTCATGTACAGATGTAAAAGTTGGACCATAAAGTAGGCTGAGTGCAGAAGGGTTGATGCTTTCAAATTGTGGTGCTAGAGAATACTTTTAAGAATCCCTTGGACTGCAAGGAGATTAAAGTAGTCAATCATAAAGGAAATAAATCCTGAATATTTTTTGGAAAGACTGATGCTGAAGTTCCAATCGTTTGACCATCTGTTGCGAAGAGCAGACTCATTGGAAAAGACCCTGATGCTGGAAAAGATTGAGGGCAAGAGAAAAGGGGGTAAAACAGAGGATGAGATGGTTGGATGGCATCACTGACTCAATGGACCTGAGCAAACTCTGGGACATAGTGAAGGACAGGGATGCCTGACATGTTGCAGTTCATGGAGTCTCAAAGAGGTGGACTCATTTTAGCAACTAAACAGCAACAAAGAATATTCAGAGTTCCAGCCTTATCAATATTAAAAAATGAAAACTACTATACTGAGCAGTGTTCCTCAACTATTAATTTGGCAAGTATTTAAAACGCTAGTAAAGTAATGCTCAAAATTCTCCAAGCCAGGCTTTAGCAATACGTGACCTGTGAACTTCCAGATGTTCAAGCTGATTTTAGAAAAGGCAGAGGAACCAGAGATCAAATTGCCAACATCCGCTGGATCACGGAAAAAGCAAGAGAGTTCCAGAAAAACATCTACTTCTGCTTTATTGACTATGCCAAAGCCTTTCACTGAGGAGAACAGTCATACTCCTAAAGACCACAGGCTTGGGTATTAAACTCAACAGACTGAGAAAACAAAAAATCTGGAGCAGATGTGTATAAGAGACAGGATATTATGTATTTAGAAGTTAAAAATCATAATTCTAGATTACATTTAGATAAAAGAGGAAAAACAAAAGAAAAGGAAGAAGAAAATTTTGACCTAAAGAGCACAGAAAAAGCTATACACAAAAGAAAGAATAAAATTATGTGCCTTCATTATGCCAAAAGAAAGAAAGAGAACATCATTTATTTTACAATTAGACAAAAACTGAACCAAAAGGAAATAGAACTAGTTTAGCTAAAAGCTGAAATTAATGAGAAAACACAGTGTCAGAATAAAAAACGATGGCTTTTTTTTAAAAGACCATTAAAATTGATAAACCTATTATAAGCATAATTTAGGGGAAATAAAAATAAACAAAAGTAGTCAAGGTGTGGATGAAGAAAGGAAACATATGAGGGATGCAGAAGCAATAGAATATAAACTGAACACTGCATGAAACTCTATGACAACAACTTTAATAACTTAGAGCTTTCCAGATCTTCTACCACTAACTAGCAATGATTTAAATCAGTGCCTCTCAAACACAAATGTATGTATATATCACGTAGAATATTGTTAAAATGCAAATTCTGATTCACTAGGTCAAAGTGGTAGCTGAGACTTCACATTAATTAATAATGAATCCCTAGATAATATTAATGTTGCTGGTCCTAGGATCATATTTTGACAAAGTTTTAAGTCACATTGGGATTATCTGTTATTTACAGGCAGTTAAAATGTAGCTATAAGTCCACTGGGGCTTTTCAAAAGTATATTTTTAAATTTTTTCAACCCCAAAGAAAGGCAATGCCAAAGAATGCTCAAACTACAGCACAATTGCATTCATCTCATCCCAGGGATGGGGGAGCCTCGTGAGCTGCCATCTATGGGGTCGCACAGAGTTGGACACTACTGAAGCGACTTAGCAGCAGCAGCAGCACATGCTAGTAAAATGATGCTTAAAGTTCTCTAAGCCAGGCTTCAGCAATAAGTGAACTGTGAACTTCCAGATGTCCAAGCTGGTTTTAGAAAAGGCAGAGGAACCAGAGATCAAATTGCCAACTCTGCTGGATCATGGAAAAAGCAAGAGAGTTCCAGAAAAACATCTATTTCTGCTTTATTGACTATGCCAAAGCCTTTGACTGTGTGGATCACAATAAACTGTGGAAAATTCTGAAAGACATGGGAATACCAGACTACCTAACCTGCCTCTTGAGAAACCTGTATACAGGTCAGGAAGCAACAGTTAAAACTGGACATGGAACAACAGACTGGTTCATTGGAAAAGGAGTACACCAAGGCTGTATATTCTCACTCTGCTTATTTAACTTCTATGCAGAGTACATCGTGAGAAACGATGGGCTGGAGGAAGCACAAGCTGGAATCAAGATTGCCGGGAGAAATATCAATAACCTCAGATAGGCAGATGACACCACCTTTATGGCAGAAAGTGAAGAAGA
>SJYT01019358.1:94454-104726 GCA_006410635.1 Cephalophus harveyi | reverse complement strand
ATACCCCACACCCAAGGTAAGAGAAACCCAAGTAAGATGATAGGTGGTGCAAGAGGGCATCAGAGGGCAGAGATATTGAAACCATACTCACAGAAAACTAGTCAATCTAATCACACTAGGACCACAGCCTTGTCTAACTCAATGAAACCAAGCCATGCCTGCAGGGCAACCCAAGACGGGCGGGTCATGGTGGAGAGGGCTGACAGAACGTGGTCCACTGGAGAAGGGAATGGCAAGCCACTTCAGTATTCTTGCCTTGAGAACCCCATGAACAGTATGAATGCAAGCAAAGGTAACATAATTTGCATATTAACACTATTAAGTAGGTATTTTTATTTTAATTTTCAACAAACAGAAAAACTGAAGTGTTGAGGTTAAGGGATTTTTCTAAGCTCCCTGATCTTGTAAGTGATGGAGCATGGAATTAAATTTGAGTTGTTATATTTGCTTAACTTGAAATTCTTAATCTTAACTTTCTATGATCTGACACCCCATCCATTTCTTATCAGAAATTCTATTTCACCAGTTTACTTTATTATTAATGCATAATATATCTCAAACATATCAAACAGGTACATTGTACAATTCCTTTTATAATGTCCCCACTCTTTTGAATGTTCATGTTGAACACTGTACCCCCATAATTTCTATCGGTGATTGAAGACTTATAACAGAAATCACCATTTCATTTTGAGAATCAACATTGACTATTGTTCTCCTGCAGATTTGTAAGTTATACTTCCTATATATTCAAGTACAAAATGTTCAAATAAAGCTGAATAGCTTTAATACATTTATAACTTACTAAGTCTTTTTGTGAATTGTCTCTTTATATCCTTTGTAACTCTACACTGTGATCCTTATCATTTTGGTTTTAAATGCCCATTCACTTTAATTTCTTCCAAGCATTCTCATGAAAACACTTTAGAATGATCATATGGTTATTCATTGCACAAAAAAAATGACTGGGTTTGACTTTTGGAAGGAGACAATCTCTAAGCCCACACAATTGAATGGGCATCCTGTAAGAATTCCTGTGAGCAGTTAGACAAAAGTTTGCTCCAATTTATATAAGTCAGATTATGTTTATCTATGAGTGAAAGTATCATTTTCTTCTGAGTATATTGGCACAGATATTCTAAGTATTCCACACAGAGTTCTCCTTTGTTCGTGCTAAGTCGCTTCAGTCATGTCCGACTCTTTGCAATCCTATGTACGGTGGCCTGCCAGGCTTCTCTGTCCGTGGGATTCTCCAGGCAAGAAGACTGGAGTGGGTTGCCATGCCCTTCTCCAGGGAATCTTTCCAACACGGGGATGGAACCTGCATCTCATGCAGCTCCTGCACCGCAGGCAGATTCTTTACCAACTGAGCCACAAGGGAAGCCCTTGCGTGAGTAACGTAGAAAAAGCCAGCCTGCGAATCAGTCATTTTTCCTATGTGCACTGTTGAATACAAAATAGTCTGTTGTTTATGACTGATTCTAATATACAGTTGGGCAATTAATGCACACAAAACTGATACCATAATATATTTAATCTATGTTCACTCCAGAGCAATTAACATGCTCTTTGCTTGTGAATATAGCCCAAGTTGTAGGCTGTATATGGGCTTCCCAGGTGCTGCTAATGGAAAAGAACGCACCTGCCAATGCAGGCAGATATTGTAAGGTAAGGGAACTAGAGAAGGTGAGGTTCAGAGAAAAAAGGAGACCGACACTCTACAGGAACAGATCACCTTTAATTAGGTGAGAAGGGGCAGAAGTCAGACAGCGAGCTGCTGCAATAAGTCAAGAAAACAGTTGGTATACATAGAAAACATATATAAGTGGACATACATTGTTTTGAGGGGGTCTGTCTTTTCCTCAAGATTATTTTGATTAGTTAGCTTCTAACTACTGGGGCAAGGAGTTACTGAGACAGGCTGGAGACTGGGACCAGCTGGGAGCTGAACGTAATCAATCTTAATGTTCATTCCTTTCTCAGGGGGAGAAAGTTCTTTATTCTGTATAGAATGGTGGGAAAGACACGGAATGGAGTTTTAATTCCAGGCTATTTTGAGCCATGTAGCTTTCCTTCAGATATAAGAGACACAGGTTCAATCCTGAGTTGGGAAGATCCCCTAGAGGAGGGCATGGCAACCCACTCCAGTCTTCTTGCCTGGGAAATCCCATGGACAGACGAGCCTGGCAGGCTGCAGTCCATAGGGTGGCACAGTCAACATGACCCAAGTGACCTAGCATGTACAAACACATAGGCTGTACATAGACTAAGAGTGTACAAGCTGTCATTCAGTAAAGATTATTCCAAAACAATGGACTGAACTGATGAACTATCCATGTGGATGGCCAGGCCACTTCAATTATTTTCTCTAGTGACTCTAATGTCTTCGTGGTTAAAAAAAGGAAATTCCTTTTTTTTTCCACATGTATCTGAAAGGAATTTTATAACAGCCTAGATAAAAATTGTTTTAATAAGCAATGTAGTAACTGTGAGAAACATGTTTCCATGAATTTTGCAAACATTTTGAGAAGACACAAAAATATTGATAGTAATTTAATACACAGTAACTTCTATTATACATACATAGTGAAGTGAAGTTACTCAGTTGTGTCCGACTCTTTGTGACTCCATGGACTGTAGCCCACCAGGCTCCTCCATCCATAGAATTTTCTAGGCAAGAGTACTGGAGTGGGTTGCCATCTTCTTCTCCAGGGAATCTTCCCATCCCAGGGATCAAACCAGGGTCCCACATTGCGGGCAGGTGCTTTACCATCTGAGCCACGGCTATCCATAAATAGAAGTTAGTATACATATTTGACATTTCCCTTCCTATATGTCACTGGGTTTTCTATTTGAATACCATCTTTACTTCTGCCTCTCATCCATAATGTCTTTGAATTTGTATTTTCCCTTCTGAAGGAATAAATATTGTTCACTGCTGGTTTGCTTCAAAAGGGCAATGATGTATTAATGAAAATGGAACTTTTTGTATAACTGGATATCATGTAGGCACTTTATTTGTACTGTTTACCTGGGAACAAGATTTTTAAGTGTTAGCTATTAATTTTGTGGTAATCATCTTTTTCTATTCTGTCATAAATAAGATCTAGCCACAAAGGGATGCAAGTAGAACTTTATGGTCTCTTCCTATATTTACGTTTAAGAAAAGCTTCTACAACATTTGCTTAAATGAGAACAATCCATATTTATAGTATTTAAAATGTTCATTATGTTCACTAAAATTTTATTTTTGTTATTTTTTTAGAATGTTTTTAAAGAATTTTAGAGCAGTTTTAAATTCACAGCAAAATTCACAGGAAGGTACAGATATTTCCCATATACACTCTGCCCCACAAATGTATAACATTTGATGTATTATCAACATCTGCCACCAGAGTGATACATTATTATAGCTGGTGAACCTATATAGACATATCCTAATCACCATTTTCCTTAGGGTTCACTCTTGGTGATGTACATTATATTGGTTTGGACAAATATATAATGACTTGGATCCATAATTATAGTGTCACAGCATACTTTCATTACTCAAAAAATCCTGTGCTTCCCACTATTCATCCATCACCCCTCAAGCCTTGGTAAGTTCTGATCCTTTCAGCATAGCTATAGTTTGGGTTTTTTTCAGAATGTCATATAATTGGAATCGTATGGTAGGTAGCCTTCAGATTGGCACCTTTTACTCAGTCATGTGCATTTAAGTTTCTTCCATTTCTCTTTGTAGCTTAGTAGCCTACTTCTTTCCATTTCTGAATAATATTCCATTCTCTCAGTATGTCATAATTGAACTTTTAAAAACTTCACGTTTTGAAACTATTTATATTATTTATGGGAGAAATGGAAAAATACTGCAAAAAAAATTCCCATTGCAACTTCACTCAGTCACCTAATATTATTATTTCCTTTTCTTAGTTTTGATGTGACCTTGGTACAGTTATGAAGTGGATAACATTGGTACAATGCACTTAACTAAATCACAGATTGCCTCTAACGCCACTTGTTTTCTCACTCATGTCTGTCTTTGAGTCAGAATCCCACTCCTGATATCACACTGCATTTAGCCATCCTCTCCCTTTTCTCCTCTGATCTATTACATTTCCTTCTGGTTCCTTGGCTTTCATGGCCTTGACATATTTGAAGGTATTTTGCAGAATATCCTACTATTTAGGCTTATATGACATCTTCTCATAAATAGAGTGGGGTTATGACACTGAAGAGAGAATATCCTAAGAGCGTTATTTTTCCCTTGCCATGCTTTGCTTTCTAGATGTAAGTCATTAAGTTCAGGCTACATTCAAGAAATAGGGAGCTAAGTTTCACATCCTGGTGAAAGAAATAGCAAAGAATTTGCAGACATATGTTAAATATGCCACAGTAGTTAATACATATTTGGGAGAAGATCATTTGAGGCTATTCAAATATTCTATTTCTACTTAAAGTTTGCTGACTAATTTTAGCAACCATCTGTAGATCTTGCTTACTGCAATTATTACTCTAGTGCTCAACTGGTGGCTATTTTTCTCATTATTTTTACATTTGTTAATTGGAATTCTATGGTAAGATAGAATTATCTCCTTGTATCTGTTTATTCATTTTGGCATTTTACTATCATGAGAGACTTACTTCTTTGAAAATCATACTTTTGGTTATAATTCAATACAATCATATTTATTTTGTTGCTCATATTTTTCTTGATTTGGTTATTTAGATCTTTCAGGGAGAACTCCCCTTATTTTTTTGAGAGACTTTATTTTTAGAGGCTCCAAAATCACTGAAGATGGTGACTGCAGACATGAAATTAAAAGACACTTGCATCTTGGAAGAAAAGCTATGACCAACCTAGACAACATATTAAAAAGCAGAGACGTTACTTTGCCAACAATGCTCTGTCTAGTCAAAGCTATGGTTTTTCCAGGAGTCATATATGGATGTGAGAGCTGGACTATAAAGAAAGTTGAGTACTGAAGAACTGATGCTTTTGAACTGTGGTGTTGGAGAAGACTGTTGAAAGTCCCTTGGACTGCAAGGAGATCCAACCTGTACATCCTAAAGGAAATCAGTCCTGAATATTAATAGGAAGGACTGATGCTGAAGCTGAAACTCCAATACTTTGGCTACCTGATGTGAAGAACTGACTTATTGGAAAATATTCTGATGCTGGGAAAGATTGAAGGTGGAAGGAGAAGGGGGTGACAGAAGATGAGATGGTTGGATGTCCTCACTGTCATGATGGACATGATTTTGAGTATGCTCTGGCAGTTGGTGATGGACAGGAAAGCCTGGCATGCTGCAGTTCATGGATTTACAAAGAGTCAGACACAATTGAGTGACTGAACTGAATTTATTTTTTAGCAATTCCTTATTTTTGTACCTCAGGCTTAATGTTGTATTTCTGCTGCCTAGAACCAACTATTTCTTCAAAGAATCATGTTTTTTTTAACTGGACAATGGTATTTAAAAACTAAATTTGAGTGGTACCTAAGCTCATTTCAACTGGGGTACTTTGGCCACCTCATGCGAAGAGCTGACTCATTGGAAAAGACTTGATACTGGGAGGGATTGGGGGCAGAAGAAGGGGATGACAGAGGATGAGATGGCTGGATGGCATCACGGACTCGGACTCGAGTCTGAGTGAACTCCGGGAGTTGGTGATGGACAGGGAGGCCTGGCGTGCTGCGATTCATGGGGTCGCAAAGAGTCAGACAGGACTGAGCGACTGAACTGAACTGAACTGAACTGATACAGTTCTCAGAGGACAGAGAGAGGAAACACATGTATCTACATCTTCATTACAATGTAGATATTTGTGCTAACTAATCCTCCCCCTCCAACACACACATATTTATATTTCTACATCTTTTAAACTAAGCAGCATTAGACAGGACTGAGCGACTGAACTGAACTGAACTGAACTGATACAGTTCTCAGAGGACAGAGAGAGGAAACACATGTATCTACATCTTCATTACAATGTAGATATTTGTGCTAACTAATCCTCCCCCTCCAACACACACATATTTATATTTCTACATCTTTTAAACTAAGCAGCATTTTATAGTGGTATCTCTCTTATTCATCACTCTTATTCAGAGTTTTGATCAATATTTCCTCTTACTTACTTGCAACTTCTTTCTCTGACCATGAGAAAACTGGCTTCCATTATTGACAATGTAGTTCCTTTAGAATGTGTTTGAAGGGTTTTCAGAACTGGTAATCATGTAAATTAGAGGCAAATTTACCAACTACTTTTTTTTTGAGTGTCACAATAGTAAATCAAAAACATTGCTTTCCAAACTTACTTAACTGTGCTCCTCTCCAAGGTATATTACAGTAATTGTAATATAGTTAAATTAGTTTGCTAGGGACTCAGTTTCACTCAGTTTTTCCAGAATCTGGCTTGATGTTGTTGGTATGATTGTCCCCATTTGTTTCTAAAGGGGACTCCCACCCAGGGGGTGTCTGCAGAATGCAGAGCTAGGGTGCAGGGAAGGAGCTGGCTGGGCAGAGGGTCATCCCTGGGCTGAGAACTTGAGGGTAGCTGGGCAGCCTGAGGGTTGGTGGCCAGGACCTCGGGCGGTGCTGAGGCTGGGGTGGCCCTTCCCTAGTTGGACGCAATCATGCCCTTGCCCAACTCTTAAGGAGGCTGCCACCGCACACAGGGGAGCGGGTGGGCCATTGCCCCATGAGACCATTCACTGCCCTCCTGGACAGCTGGAAGGATCACACTCTTCCCTCCCTCTGCCCCAGTCCCATGGGCATGGTTGCTCAGGTAGGGCTGTGGTAGTGGGCACAGACACCCTGCTTACGCTAGAGGCAGGTTGCCTGGTGCCAGCAAGACTGCAATGGGGGGGCTGAAGCCTAATGTCTCCAGAGTCCTCCCCAAGTAGAGGCCTCTGAGGTGGAAAGGATGGAGACAGACGAGGTCAAGGGGCAGTTTGGGGTCACGGGACTCACTTGTAGCCGCCGGCTCCTGGAAGCCCCTCTCCTTCTGCTCGCAGCCCTCGTGGGCCTCACTCCCTGCAGTAAGGGTCTCACCAGCCATCAAGTGGCTCCTCAGGAGGACACACATCTCCTCAGATAGGGCATAGGGCTCCCTAGGGCCACATGTGGTTCCTCAGGGAGGGCACGTGCCTACCCAGGGTGGGCACATGGCTCCCCACGTGAGGCACGTGACTCCCCAGGGCAGGCACGTGGCTCCCCAGGCTGCATGGCTCCTCTGGGCGGGCATGTAACTCCCCAGGGAAGGTGACAGGAACTGTCTAATCAGGATAGTGAGATTCTAAAATATTTATACAAATGGTTATGGCAGTTGGCATTTGTCAGGTTAGTAGTAATAGTGCAGTGTTAGTTGCTAAGTCATGTCTGACCCTGTGCAACCCCACTGACTGTAGCCTGTCCATGGGATTTCCCAGACAAGAATACTGGAGTGGGTGGCCATTTCCTTCTTCAGGGGATCTTCCCCACTGGGGATCATGAATGTATTTGTGTACTTTTCAGTCACTGTTGGAGACTATATGCCATTTTTAGTCTCTTAACACCATCAATAATTTGAGTCCCAAATCATTTCTGATATTACCAGTGTTTAGTTTAGTGTTAGATTGCATTTGACCTGTAAGAGAAAACTTGGTCTTAAAAGTCTTATGGCATCAGTTGAACATAATGAGCAGAAATTTGTCAGGAGATAAGGTTACAGCCATTGAAGACATAACAGGCAAATGATGACTGAAACTGTGAAAATGGAGGTGGATATGGAAGGGGACAATTGTAAATTCAGCTTGGACAGCCTAAAGTGTTTGCACTGGGGAAATCTGAACATTACATCTTAGGAGAAGGAAATAAACATTTAAAAGAATTCAACAGAGTGGTAAATGTTAGATGTCATGTACAGTCTATGGGATTACCTTCTCACAGGGAGGAAAAATTGTTGACAGATGCTGAATATACACATTAAGTGAGAGTTTAACAAGACGTTATGGAAACCTAATTTGTGGGGGGCAGGGGAGGGTGGTTCATAGACTCTTTGGACACAAGCTCCTGAGTAAAATTAAGTGAGCTTTAAATATGTTATGAACTGTATCTAAAATTAATTTCCTCTTGCTCCATACTTCACTGGATCCCAGCTTAAGTGATAGTTTGCATAGTATTCTAAAGTATCAATACATTTGATAGCTTTTTAACTTTGGTTCAGCAAGCACTTACCTCATTTTATAATCATGAGCTGGTATGTTACACAAAGGCAGGAAGCTGTTTTATTTGTATAGAAAGCATGGGAATTCTAATTTAAACTGTATTGGGAAAATGTGTGTGTCCAATATTTAATAGTCATTTTAAAATTGTGAGTTGGTACAGTCAGAGTTAAAATAACATAGTAAATACCTGATGTGACTAGATGTTACTTTGTCTAAGCTCCTTAAAAAACATTAGATTTGATAAATATTAGGCACAAAATTCTGTCTTATACATTCAGTTGTATAAAATTGTATTCCAATTAACACTTTCAGAAAACATCTCCGTAAATGAAGATGCACTTTCTAACAGCTTNAAATAACATAGTAAATACCTGATGTGACTAGATGTTACTTTGTCTAAGCTCCTTAAAAAACATTAGATTTGATAAATATTAGGCACAAAATTCTGTCTTATACATTCAGTTGTATAAAATTGTATTCCAATTAACACTTTCAGAAAACATCTCCGTAAATGAAGATGCACTTTCTAACAGCTTAGAAGATCCCCTTTGTCTGTCATAAACCAAAACTGTATTCCACTCTTTTAATAAAGCCTTAAAAGGCAAAGATACTGACTATATCTATATATCCATCATCTATGTACTCCAACAAATATGAGCAATCATTTTTTACCAGAAAGTAGAGTATTGATTTGAGACCCTATCCTGAGTCATAGAGTTGGTTTTCTTTGAGTTTTTATACTGCTTGTCACTAATTATCAGGAAAAATTATTCTCTCATCCATCACTTAAATGTCTGTTTATCCTGAGCCTACAAGGGTCCAGTGCCACTAAAACATATCTGAAAATCTACTCTATCAAACGAGTAATGGTAGTGACTTTACTATTGTTCACTCACTTTTAAGGACACCAGATTTCAGGAGACAGCCTTCTGGGAGATTGTGAAGGGGAGGCAGTGGTTCCATGATAGTAAACCTAAGGAAGATCATGTAGGAGTTTCAGAAGTGTGATGCTACTTATATACAGCTTCTGAGGTGTGTGCGAATCTGTACTGTGTTCGGTGTTGGAACGGGGATTCGTTTGCTGGAGTTGCTGTAACAAACATTACAGACTCAGTGGCAGCAGAGATCTCTTTCTTGCCAGGGGCTAGAAGCCCGCGATGGAGGTATGAGCAGGGTTGGTTTCTCTTGAAGTTGCTCTCCTTTTGTGGATGGCTATGTTCTCTTTGGGGCTTCCCAGGTGAAACAGTGGTAAAGAATCCACTTGCCAATGTAGGAGATGTAGGAGACACGGGTTCAATCCCTGGGTCAAAAGATCCCCTAGAGGAGGAAATGGCAACTCACTCCAGTATTCTTGCCTGAAGAATCCCATGGACAGAGGAGACTGGGTTCACAAAAGAGTTGGCATGACTGAGCACAGCATGCATGTTCTCTTTACTTCTGCATTNGGGTTCAATCCCTGGGTCAAAAGATCCCCTAGAGGAGGAAATGGCAACTCACTCCAGTATTCTTGCCTGAAGAATCCCATGGACAGAGGAGACTGGGTTCACAAAAGAGTTGGCATGACTGAGCACAGCATGCATGTTCTCTTTACTTCTGCATTTAATCAGCCTTCTGTGTCTCCGTATCCAGATTTCCTTTTCTTACAGTGACTCCAGTCATAACTGGGGATTAAGAGCTCACCCTACTTACTTCATCATAACTTAATCACCTCTTTAAGGTCCATATGTTCAATACAATCACATTCTGAGGTCCTAAGGATTAGGATTTCAACATATGAAATTTGGGGAGACAGTTCAACCCATAAGGGGGAGGTATAGAAGGCAGCTAGAGTATATACATATACTGTTCATACAAGGATGGGCTTGATAAAGGACAGAAATGGTATGAACCTAACAGAAGCAGAAGATATTAAGAAGAGGTGCCAAGAATACATGGAAGAACTGTACAAAGATCTTCACGACCCAAATAATCATGATGATGTGATCACTAATCTAGAGCCAGACATTTTGGAATGTGAAGTCAAGTGGGCCTTAGAAAGCATCACTACGAACAAAGCTAGTGGAGG
>SJYT01019358.1:29087-88702 GCA_006410635.1 Cephalophus harveyi | reverse complement strand
CTCTATCTATCAGATCTAGGCCCTTAAATCTATTCCTCACTTCCACTGTATAATCATAAGGGATTTTATTTAGGTCATACCTGAATGGTCTAGCAGTTTTCCCTACTTTTTTCAATTTGAGTCTCAATTTGGTAATAAGGAGTTTATGATCTGAGCCACAGTCAGCTCCCGGCCTTGTTTTTGTTGACTGTATAGAGCTTCTCCATCTTTGGCTGCATAGAATATAATCAATCTGATTTCGGTGTTGACCATCTGGTGATGTCCATGTGTAGAGTCTTCTCTTGTGTTGTTGGAAGAGGGTGTTTGCTATGATCAGTGCATTTTCTTGGCAAAACTCTATTAGTCTTTGCCCTGCTTCATTCTGCATTCCAAGGCCAAATTTGCCTGTTACTCAAGCTCACTATCTCCTAAAAAGGCTTCTAACTATTCTTAATTTTTACTAAACCCTAAACTCAGCAAACTTTCTTTGCCATAACATTTCCCTCACAAACACATCTCAGATAACAATCCTTCCCATTGCCTCAAGCTGCGGCCTACGTGCTCATCCTGGGACATTCTTTGTAAAAATCCTTGAACAAATGTTAATGGTTACTTTATAGATTATTTTCTGGGCACAACTGCAGAAGGCTTTGTGCTTTCTCACGCTTCTCTCAAGGACAATAATCACCTTAACATTTTTTCCAGCCAACTCAACCGAAGAAAGGAAGAAACAAGTCAGAATCACAAGAGCTAACTCCTTCATCCCGGGTCCGTGCCTGTGAAATGAGGAGAGGGGGCTGGGGCCATGCCTCCATTTTGTCAATAATGCCTAACATGGCTCCAGACAAAGCACAACCTGGAATCAAGTTTGCCAGAAGAAATATCAATAACTTCAGATATGCAGATGACACCACCCTTATGGCAGAAAGTGAAGAGGAACTAAAAGCCACTTGATGAAAGTGAAAGAGGAGAGTGAAAAAGTTGGCTTAAAAGCTCAACATTCAGAAAACTAAGATCAGGGCATCTGATCCCATCACTTCATGGCAAATAGATGGGGAACAAATAGTGGAAACAGTGGCTGACTTTATTTTGGGGGGCTCCAAAATCACTGCAGTAGGTGATTGCAGCCATGAAATTAAAAGATGTTTACTTCTTGGAAGAAAAGTTATGACCAACCTAAATAGCATATTCAAAAGCAGAGACATTACTTTGCCAACAAAGGTCCATGTAGTCAAAGCTATGGTTTTTCCAGTGGTCATGTATGGATGTGAGAGTTGGACTGTGAAGAAAGCTGAGCATCAAAGAATTGATGTTTTTGAAATGTGATGTTGGAGAAGACTCTTGAGAGTCCCTTGGACTTCAAGGAGATCCAACTAGTCCATTCTAAAGGAGATCAGTTCTGAGTGTTCATTGGAAGGACTGATGCTAAAGCTGAAACTCCAGTACTTTGGCCACCTCATGCGAAGAGTTGACTCATTGGAAAAGACCCTGATGCTGGGAGGGAAGGAGGGCAGGAGGAGAAGGGGATGACAGAGGATGAGATGGCTGGATGATCACTGACTCGATGGACAGGAATCTGAGTGAACTCTGGGAGTTGGTGATGGACAGGGAGGCCTGGCGTGCTGCAATTCAAGAAGTTGCAAAGAGTCGGACATGACTGAGTGACTGAACTGAACTGAACTGAACTACCCTCTGATGGAGAATGATTAAAGGCTTATGGAAGCTTCCTGATGGGAGAGACTGACTGTGGGGAAAACTGGGTCTTGTTCTAATGGGCAGAGCCATGCTCAGTAAATTTTTAACCCAATTTTCTGTTGATGGGCAGGGTTTGAGCTGAGTTATTCTTTGACCTGAGGCCAAACTATGGTGGAGGTAATGAAGACAATGGCTACCTCCTTCAAAAGGAGGCACTTGGTGCCCCCAACCTGGCAGCAGGCCACCTCCACCCCACGCCTCTGCCAGAGACTGCTGGACACTCATGGGCAAGTCTGGGTCATCTCTTGTGGGGTCACTGCTCTTTTCTCCTGGGTCCTGGTGCACACAAGGTTTTGTCTGTGCCCTCCAAGAGTCTGTTTCCCAAGTTCTGTGTAAGTTCTGCTGGCTCTATGTTGGGGTTAATGGTGACCTCCTGCAAGAGGCTTATGCTACACCCAGGTCTGCTGCACTCAGAGGACCTGCCCCTGCAGGAGGCCACTGCTGACATGTGCCTCCACAGGAGACACTCAAACATGGTTCTGTCTCAGTCTCTGTGGGCTCTCTGGGTCCTGGTGTGCACAAGGTTTATTTGAGCCTTCTGAGCATCTCTGGCAGGTGTGGGGTTTGATTCTAAAATCAATTTCACCCCTCCTACTGTCTTGCTGGGGCTTTTCCTTTGCCTTTGGATAGGGGGTATCTCCTCAAAGTCACTCCAGTGCTGCACAGTCTAGTCAAAGCTATGGTTTTTCCAGTAGTCATGTATGGATGTGAGAGTTAGACTATAAAGAAAGCTGACCACTGAAGAATTCATGCTTTTGAACTGTGGTGTTGCAGAAGACTCTTGCAAGTCCTTTGGACTGCAAGGAGATCCAACCAGTCCATCCTGAATGAAATCAGTCCTGAATATTCATTGGAAGGACTGATGCTGAAGCTGAAACTCCAATACTTTGGCCACCTGATGTGAGGAGCTGACTCATTTGAAAAAACACTGATGCTGGGAAAGATTGAAGGCAGGAAGAGAAGGGGATGACAGAGGATGGGATGGTTGGATGGCATCACTGACTCAATGGACATGAGTTTGAGTAAGCTCTGGGAGTTGGTGATGGGCAGGGAGGCCTGGTGTGCTGCAGTCTACGGGGTAGCAAAAAGTTGGATACGACTGACCAACTGAACTGAACCGAATTCCTTAATGCTGTCTGTGAATTTGACTCAGGGTTTGCCCTGTAGACAAATTACTCTTCATCTCAAACAACTGACTTGGGTAAAAAATAAAAGTTCTTTTTGTACATATCCAGTGTACAGTGTCCCCAAACTTAACCTTTTGCTGTTGTTCTTCACCAGTCATTAATAAAGCTGCTATTTTAACCTCTTCTGTCTTTGATCTTTGCATGCAACCTCTAGGGGCTAGAAACTTGGGCAGAGACTTGGATCTTAGTTTCTAATGAGCAATTGAATGTTTCACCAAGATTGGAGAACACAGAGTTAAATGTTTTATCCCTCCAAGTCTTTTCTTTTTTCTCCTTTTCCTTTCTCAGGTGATAGGATATTATCCTTTACTCAAGTTCTAAAGCTTTCTCATCATCTGTAATTCTTTTCTCTCTCTCATCACCAAGTTGCAGCAATTTTATTCTTGAAATGACACTTGAATCCACTGCTTCCTTTATATTTCAGTCATCACAGATCTGGTGCAGATTATTCTCCAACTTTGATGGCTATAGAAGATTTTTCATCAGTATTTCTCTCTCCTTGCTTTCAGAGTTTTCTATACTGTATATATATCTGATCACATAATTCTCCTGCTCAAATACTTCACACTCACTGTTGCTTTCAAGGACAGCCTTCCACAAGGTGATGCCAACCTACATGTGGAGTGGTGCAAAGGAAACTGTTTGGCAGATTTGGGTTGACTCTGGCTGGGTCTAGTGATCCATGGGAACTTATAGTTTAGACTAGATAGTTTTTGTTTCTTCATCTATGAAAGAAGAGAGCAGAATCATATATTCTTTCCGGTCTTATCCAGTGGTACATTTTTTTGATGACCACTTTTCTACTTTTCGAACCTCTTATTTTGCACATAAGTCTTGACTTACAACAGGATAATTGTGGCATCATAAACACACTCTAAACTTTCTTGCCTGTTGTGGCTTTGCTCTCATATTTGTTTCACTAGAACTTCCTTTCCATCCATCACTGATTTCTTCTGTTACAGATTTACTCATCTCCCAAGGCCCAGATTAAATTCAACATTCTCAGCCAATCTTCTCATTAATAATTCCTTTTTAGGTGCTCTTAGATTACTCTGTAAATCCTTTGAGCTATTCTGCATTAGCCCGTGTATCTGCTTTTCATTCCCCAGTAGACTTTAAGCTCCTTAATGGATAGGGTGGTTAGGTTACACATGTGTTCTTATTTGTACCTTTCCATCTTGGTGTCTTATACAGGGCAATTTCTCAATCCGAGTGAATGTGATAAACATAGTGCTCACCAAGGAATACTGTTTTTCAATGTGGTCAGTTTAGGGGCTCTTATTCATCAGATGAGATGAGTTTCCATACAAAGTTTGAAAATTTGAAAAAATCAGATTTTGCTTCAAGGGACAAATATTTAGAGAGTTCAGTGAAAGAATACAGTGTAGTGAAAGATCAGTGTAGCCTCTTATAGTAACATTAATGAGCAACACCCTTTTGGTTGAATGTTCTTTGCATTTGTTTGATGAGATCTCTCAGTTCAGTTCAGTCGCTCAGTCGTGTCCGACTCTTTGCGACCCCATGAATCGCAGCACGCCAGGCCTCCCTGTCCATCACCATCTCCCGGAGTTCACTCAGACTCACGTCCATCGAGTCTGTGATGCCATCCAGCCATCTCATCCTCTGTCGTCCCCTTCTCCTCCTGCCCCCAATCCTTCCCAGCATCAGAGTCTTTTCCAATGAGTCAACTCTTCGCATGAGGTAGCAATGTATTAATTTGTACTTTATACCCCTCCAAAGATGATTCAACAGCTTTTCGTTTTTTGTTTTTTAAATAATTTGTGCTGAAAAGATTCTTGTGGAGATAAAAAAATTGCTTGTTCATGACACTGCATAAGCTATTATTTTGATGCTGAAGGTGCTGACCACATTGCTATTTCTTTACCCTAAATGCTCATCAAATAGAGTTAGAATACAAAGCTCTAATTTTGTCTTTGTAGGTAGAGGAGGGTGATTAATTGCTGCTTATTCAAAAAGGCAGTTAGTGGAAGAAAAAAGGAACCAACCCGATGTGGGACTCCATCTTCCCTTTCTCCACCAGAAATGCTCCTGCTGCACTAGGCTGGTGTAGACTCTTCAGATGTGGAGATAAAAACTTGAGCTAATTGTGTCTTTAGAATGGGATAAACACTTAGGCCTTTTTCTGAGCTTTAGCAGAGAGGTTCAGCATTGTGGATGGCACTTGCCTTCTCAAATTGTTCTGCCACAATCAGAGTAATTTTCCTTTTGGGAGCCCCCTGCAGCAGCTGAGCACTGGCAGAGCACTCCAGTCCCTTGCGCTTGTTAACTTCATGGCTTTTGTAGCACTGGGGTGAGGAAGAGGGTAGGGACAATCTTCTATATCTTAGCAACTAATTGATTTAGTAGGATTCATGACATTCAACAGACATCCTTATTACTTTCCATGTCTTGTCCTAAATCCATCTCGGATCACTGTGACATGGAAATTCAATTTCTTTCTGGAGCTACTTAGTAATCCCACAGTGTCTAATGATGTCTGGGGTCCAGTCTGTCTTCCCAGCATGCTACTTCTTCAGTTCATGACCCAATGTGAGTGAATGACATCCACTTGTGGGGAGCAAGTTTGATGTGGATGATTCAAAACAAAGAAAAGAAAAAGAAACTTTCAAGAGGAGATTTCATTTTAAAATGGGACAAAAGATACAGCACCAAGAACTTCGATATGCCAATCAACCAAAACAAACTGTGCTGTAAGGGGGTGACAGGCACAGTGTCGTTTAATGAGGCCTAGTTATTCTAGTTATTTGAACTGCTTAAAAATCATTCTCTGCATCTGATGAGAATCTGCCAAGTTTTACAGTTAATTTTCACACACACAAGATGGTATTCTTGGTTATAATACAGAATAAGTACACTTGCTTATTTTCTTGCTTGTAGTTCTTTCTATTTTTTGGTGAGTTGTCACATTAATTATATAAATTTATCCAAGCAGCCTAATCTGTGCAAAAATCTTAGTTTCTTTTCCTATATAAATGTTGTCAAAAATTTTCACCACATTACCAAACTGATCTCCTCTTTCCTGAAACACATAAAGGGTTTTCTAGATGTTCCTGCAAGTGGATGTTTTGAAGCATCACTCTTTTGTCCTGTTGGCTGGCCTTGATTATTTTTTATTTTCCTCTGGGGGATCAGAAGATTTGGTGGTATTTTCTCCTTGAGGTTAAAACAGGGACTTCCAAATGCCCAGGAAAATAAATGTGTTCCTGACTAGTTGCCCAGTAGAATACTGTAGCTGAAATTATTGTTTTTTTATGGTTATTAATACTGAATTATGCTGGTAAAATGGTCTAAGATCCTATGATGAGAGGAGCTGTATAAATATGAAATCACAGTATTAAACAACAGCTGCATCCTCAAAGGATATTGGAAATTCACTTATCTAGATTTAAATATGAGAAAGATCATGAAATGTGTTAGCTTTTGAGATAGGGATGTGGATAAATTTTCAGGTTCATATAGAGTGATTATTTGAAGTCTGTTCTGATTTATCCATCTGGCTCCTGCCTCCTGGATTGATAGTAGATTTTAATATAATGTATTTCTTTCTGTTTCAGCCACCCATGTGGCTTTCATTTTTGGTTGTATAACGCAGGGTATGCTCTGGTGACTGTTGACCTTCAGTAATTAAGAAACATCATCTTTGCTCTAAGTAAGTAGAACACAAGTGGCAAACAATGTATTATTCTAAATTCTTTACATTTAAATTGGGAATTTTGAAATATTTCATTGGAAAAGATTTTTTTTCCATCTTCTATTTTTTTCTTTAAAATTTGTTAGGGTGAAAATATGTAGAATATTTGTTTACCCAGGGTTATGCAGACACCCCGCAGGGAAGGCTAGTGCTGTGAAAGACCTACGATAGGATGGGGGTGTTGTTTTGGGCACCATCCCTGAGAGTGTCTTCTTTTTTGTCCCATTACTGTGTAATCTCATTGAAACCACCTTTTAATGGTTACTAGATCCAATCTCTTGTACTGTTTTTGTCTTCATTCTCTAAGCCATCCCTTGAAATTGTGAGGCCATTGGAAATAATAGGGTGTATTGGGCAAACAGAGGCACCTAGCGTACTGCATTCCATGGGGTCAGAGAGAGTCAGACACGACTCAGTGACTGAAGAGCAATAGCAATGAATTGGGAAAACAGAATGAGAACACCTTAGGTGACTATTGGCTTATTTCAGCATTCGCTGTATCCTTTCAAACTCAACTGGTGACACAGGAAAGCTAGAATGGGTAACTTGGGAGAAGGAGGCTTTAAAACCTTTTCACTATTTCTGAAGCATATGCATTCAGGGCTTGTTACTCTAAGACAGATCACTGTTAGCCATCTGAACATACCTATCAATTTCCTAAAATTCCCTTAGGGATAAGGTTGTCAAATATAGCAAGTATAAATATAATAAAGAGAAAAACTACGTGGGGCACACTTATACTTTAAAAAGTTACTAATCTCATTGAAACCACCTTTTAATGGTTACTAGATCCAATCTCTTGTACTGTTTTTGTCTTCATTCTCTAAGCCATCCCTTGAAATTGTGAGGCCATTGGAAATAATAGGGTGTATTGGGCAAACAGAGGCACCTAGCGTACTGCATTCCATGGGGTCAGAGAGAGTCAGACACGACTCAGTGACTGAAGAGCAATAGCAATGAATTGGGAAAACAGAATGAGAACACCTTAGGTGACTATTGGCTTATTTCAGCATTCGCTGTATCCTTTCAAACTCAACTGGTGACACAGGAAAGCTAGAATGGGTAACTTGGGAGAAGGAGGCTTTAAAACCTTTTCACTATTTCTGAAGCATATGCATTCAGGGCTTGTTACTCTAAGACAGATCACTGTTAGCCATCTGAACATACCTATCAATTTCCTAAAATTCCCTTAGGGATAAGGTTGTCAAATATAGCAAGTATAAATATAATAAAGAGAAAAACTACGTGGGGCACACGTATACTTTAAAAAGTTACTATTTAATTGTGTGTGTGAGCAAAGTCGCTTCAGTTGTGTCCAACTTGGTGTGAGGCTCTGTCCATGGGATTCTCCAGGCAAGAATACTGGAGTGGGTCACCATGCCCTCCTCCAGGGGATCTTCCCAACTCAGGAACTGAATCAGAGCCTCTATGTCTCCTGCACTGACGGGGAGACATAGGGCTTTTTTACCACTAGTGCACCTGGGAAGCCCTATTATTTAATTGGCTATCCTGTATTTTCTTTAGTAATGCCATCTGGAAAACATATAGAATTTACTACCAACTCCACATTTCTTCAGGCTGAACTTGATGTGTTAACACTTAGAAAGACCAGAAAGACTAGTTTTCTTTTGAAGCTGTAGGCTTCCAATATTTCCTCCTTCCAGTATTTTTTTTTTTTTGTGAATATTTCATATACTCTAATGAATTAAATATATGTATGTACTGTAATAAAATGCATATATATGGAAGTATGGTTAGGGTTTTCTTTAAAGTTCTTCACAAGCCAACTGAGCTATTTCACTATCTGTAGAGGACTTAGGCTACCACTATGCTGGGGGGCAGGCACCAGGAGGAGGGCTGACTGCTGCCTTTCTAGTCTCCTCAGCCTTAGAGACTGCTGATGGGAGTCAGGGAGAGCCAGAGCGCCAGGGACAGCCAACTTCTTTGCAGGCCGCGGCAGCAGGGTTCAGGAGGTGTGCCTAAGGAATAAAACTGGCCCTCTGCAATTGCCATGTTTCCAAAATTATGAGTCTAGAACTCTTAAAGTTCCCGCACAAGAGCTCACTCACTGAAAAGAGAGCCCTCTCATAAGGACTGGACTTCCCAGGTGGCATGGCGGTAAATAATCTGCCTGCCAATGCAGGAGATGCAGGAGATGTGGGCTCAATCCTTGGGTCAGGAGGATCCCCTGGAGGAAGAAATGGCAACACATTCCAGTGTTCTTGCCTGGAAAGTTCCATGGATAGTGGAGCCTGGCGCGAGACAGTCCATGGGATTGTTGCAAAGAATTGGACATGGCTGAGTGACTGAACACAGGACAAGAGAGCTCACAGCCTTGGGGCCATGAGGACTGACCTCACCATGTATTTCACTCCTGCGCAGGTAGTTACCAGCAGAAGCCCAGGAACTCGACCCAGACTCATTCTCATTTCCTCACTCCTGAATCATGTTCACTTTTCTGAAACAAAGGGTCAACTGGCAAAAACATCTCTCTGTTTTCAACCTGTTCTGTCAGAGTTCTTTTCACTTTTCTCATTTAACTAAAACCTGCCTTACTTTCCTCGAAGACCCATCAAATATAACATTTGTCTCTTACATTCCTTGTGGAAAAGAATGAGATGGATTAGACCATTTACTTTTGACCACTTCCAAATAATTCTTTCCATTCTCCTCTTCCTTGAAGAGACTGAACTGTTACTCTCCTATCATCAGACTAGAGTGTCATCTGTTATATCTTCTGTTGCCACCATCCACTGCCCCATCCATCCATTCCTTTGGCTAGTATGCTGTATCCTTTGAGGATTTATCTTAAAGCTCCTCCTTCCAGTACCGCTTGTCACACGCCTAGTGACTCAAAGTCCATGCATACATACCATCTTTCCAGTTAGTCCTCTGCACTCTCAGTTTCTCAGCCTCCACTGGATATCAGCCAATGAGTCCTATGCCTATAACCTTGATCTTTTCCTTATCCAAATGCATGTCACCACAATTTCAAACATCCCATTAACTGATTATTTCCCCATCCCTTCTTCCAAGTTTGCTTCCTCAGTTACCTCAATTGCGAGTATTTTCACTGTCCCCACCCCTCAAGATCCTGCCACCTTCTCACTTTCTCTAGATACCTGACCTCCTCCCCTAACCTCTTATTTAGTTTAAAATCTATGGCAATAATTATATACTCATTTACTTGTCATTTTCAAATACAGTCTTCCCTAAGAATCCAGTATCCACAGGTGATTGGTTACAGGAACCCTTCCCTCTCTCCTCTCCCCCCAGAGATAGCAAAATCTGGAGATGCTCAAGTCCCATATATAAGAGGGTATTTCCATACAATCTGCACATCTTCCCAGATACTTTAAATAATGTATAGTTTTCTTATAATATCAAATACAATGTAAATGCTATGTAAATAGTTGTTAGTGTTCGTGTCCGACTCTTTGCGACCCCGTGGACTGTAACCTACTAGGCTTCTCCGTCCATGGGATCCTCCAGGCAAGAATACTGGAGTGGGTTGCCATTTCCTTCTCCAGGTGAACCTCCAGACCCAGGGATCGAACCCGGGTCTCCCGCATTGGAGGCAGACACTTTAACCTCTGAGCCACCAGGGAAGCCCTGTTAGTGTGTAGTCAATTCAAATTTTGCTTTTTGGAAATTTCTGAAATTAAAAAAAAGAAAAAAATTCAAGCTCCAGTTGATTGAATCCCCAGCTGTGGTGCTCGTGCCTGTGGAGGACCTACTGTACTCTCAACTCCTTGGTCCCCTTTCCCTTTGTTATACTTGGCTAAATAACAACCTTGGTGAGAAAAGCTTTCTGAGTGCTTCTGTGATTGAGTCCAGGCAGACAGTATAAGTGAGACAAAATGCACCCTTGCAATGACTGGTTTCCCTTGTAACACATGATCATTACTTTCACGGCACAGCTTATCCTGCCAATCCATCCATTTTCTCTGTCTCCAAGGCTATGTACTTCCTCGGTTTCATTCCTCCTGCAAACCTCTGTCTCATTCTAAGTTTTGCCTAATAATACTGCTTCAGAGCAATCAGAAGAAATTTCCACATGCTCTAATCACCCACTTTTATCTCAAATCTACTTTCTCTTCTTTTCTGTAAGTGAGCTTCATATTCCTGGCTAAGGCAAATACTCCATGAGGGACTCCACCCCAACCTGCCTTCCTTCCTTAGGGACAACACTTCTTCTGTAGCTCACTAAACCCCGTTAAATTGGATTATTCCAATTAGACTATAATTGTGTCCTTATTTTTCTAATAGTAAAGATAATAATAACCTCTCACGTCCCTAATTTCTTCTTTAACTATGAATTATCTATGTTTGCTGGCTTTCTGCTTCTGATTACTATTCTCCTCTCTCCTATGAACCCACTTAAATCATCCTTTACTCCTCACTATACCAGTGAAACCATTCTCATCAAGGTCACCAATGATTTCCTTATTGCTGAATCTAAAGATTATTTCTTATATCTCACTTAACCTCTCATAAGCATTTGACAAAGATTATCACTCCGTCCTTGAAATACTTTCCTCACTTGACTTCTGAGATGCACATTTACCTATCTTTCCTTTTACTTTTCCAGTTATGTCTTTACCATCTCCATCTGTCCAATTACTACATGTTGAAATGTGCAGGTCCCACTCCTTAAATTTTTCTTTTTTTGATTCCTTCTCTCCCACTCCCCAGGGAATCTCATACTGTTTCATTTCTAGGTGTATCTTCACCATCTATCTTCATGCTTATCAATGCCTATGTTTAAGTCTCTCCATGTACCCCATCTCTGAACTTAAAAATCCAAATGCATTCAAATATTTCACACACACAGTGCTTACTTGAGGTTCCACGGAATGTCTAATGGGCACCACAACTTAACATTTTCCAAGTAGATCTGCTCATATTCCCTACCTCAAAATCTGTCTTATGGTTGTCGTCCATATTTTCATAATACAAAATTCATCTATCTATTGTTCTAGCCCAAATCTTCATGTTATCCTTGCCTCTTCATTCTCTGGCATTCTACATATAATTTGTCATAAATCCAACTGATTCTACCCTTCAAAATATATCCTGAATTTTTCTCATTCTTACCATTCTCACTGTAACTCCTGAGTCAAGGGTCTGGATTAATGCAAAAGATTCCTAACTAATCTTTCTGCTTCTGTTCTTGCTTCTTTTGGCCCTTTTTCAATGAATCAGATAGACTCTGTGTAAAGTATAACTTAGTTTATATCATTCTCTTCTCACATGGCCTTCGCCTCCTACCAGGTCCTGTATTACTGTCAGCCCTGGTGTCTCTCTGAACTTAGCTTCTACCTCTGTTGTCCTCCTTAATTCTACCCTGACCACACAAGCTTCTTTGTTGATCCCTGAAGCACATAGACAGAGCTGTCCCTCAGAGCCTTTGCATTTGCTGTTCTTTTATATGAAATGCCCTTCCTTCATATAGTCACTGTGAAAAATTATTGAAGAGATAGGAATACCAGACCACCTTACCTGCCTCCTGAGAAACCTGTATGGAGTTCAGGAAGCAACAGTTAGAATTAGACATGGAACAACAGAGTGGTTCCAAATAGGAAAAGGAGTACGTCAAGGCTGTATATTGTCACCCTGCTTATTTAGCTTGTATGCAGAGTACATCATGAGAAACACTGGACTGGAAGAAGCACAAACTGGAATAAAGATTGCCAGGAGAAATATCAATAACCTTAGATACACAGATAACACCACCCTTATGGCAGAAGGTGAAGAGGAACTAAAAAGCCTCTTGATGAAAGTGAAAGAGGAGAGTAAAAAAGCTGGCTTAAAACTCAACTCAACATTCAAAACACTAAGATCATGGCATCTGGTCCCATCACTTCATGGCAAATAGACAGAAACAGTGGAAGCAGTGACAAACTTTCTTTACTTGGGCTCCAGAATCACTGCAGATGGTGACTGCAGTCACAAAATTAAAAAATGGTTGCTTCTTGGAAGAAAAGCTATGACGAACAAGACAGCATATTAAAAAGCAGAGACATTACTTTGCCAAAACAGGTCCGTCTAGTCAAAGCTATGATTTTTCAAGTACTCATGGATGTGATAGTTGGACCATAAAAAAGCTAAGCACCAAAGGATTGAATCTTTTGAACTGTGGTGTTGGAGAAGACTTGAGAGTCTCTTGGACTGCAAGGAGATCAAACCAGTCAATCCTAAAGGAAATCAGTCCTGAATATTTGCTGGAAGGACTGATGTTGAAGCTGAAAACTCCAATACTTTGGCCACCTGATGTGAAGAACTGATTCATTGGAAAAGACCCCGATGCTGGGAAAGATTGAAGGCAGGAGGAGAAGGGGACAACAGAGAACAAGATGATTGAATGGCATCATGGCCTCGATGGACATGAGTTTGAACAAGCATCCTGGAGATGGTGAAGGACAGGGAAGCCTGCTTTGCTGCAGCTCATTGGTTCGCAAAGAGGTAGAAATGATTGAGCAACTGAGCAACAACAGCATGCAGTCACAAGGGTATCTCTTTTGCTTCACTTAAAAGTCATCTTTTCAGTGAGGACTTATACTTTCTTTATCTCTTTGCCTCCATCCTGACACTTTTCTTCTTTACTAAATTTGTATTTTTTAGAATCTAACACTTCTATAAATTTCTTAGTTACTTTGTTTTCTGTCTCTCTCACTAGACTCTACACTCAGTAAAGGCAGGAATGCTGTTCTGTTTTATTCTCTGCTACATATCCTCAGTGTCTTGCATAAAGAAGATGCTCAAATATTTATTGAATAAATGAAAGAAAATATGAACACTCAAATGAAAGATGGTCTGAGTTTGTGAGGCATATAAAATGACAAACATGGATTTTATTCACCTTATCTATATCTTTTTTTTTTTTTTTTTTTTGATTTAGGTCATACCTGAATGGTCTAGTGGTTTTCCCTACTTTCTTCAATTTGAGTCTGAATTTGGTAATAAGGAGTTCATGATCTGAGCCACAGTCGGCTCCTGGTCTTGTTTTTGTTGACTGTATAGAGCTTCTCCATCTTTGGCTGCAAAGAATATAATCAATCTGATTTCAGTGTTGACCATCTGGTGATGTCCATGTGTAGAGTCTTCTCTTATGTTGTTGGAAGAGAGTGTTTGCTATGACCAATCTATTTTCTTGGCAAAACTCTATTAGTCTTTGTCCTGCTTCATTCCACATTCCAAGGCCAAATTTGCCTGTTATTCTAGCCCTGGGATTTCTTTAGAAGGAATGATGCTAAAGCTGAAACTCCAGTACTTTGGCTACCTCATGTGAAGAGTTGACTCATTGGAAAAGACTCTGATGCTGGGAGGGATTGGGGGCAGAAGGAGAAGGGGACGACAGAGGATGAGATGGCTGGATGGCATCAGTGACTCGATGGACGTGAGTCTGAGTGAACTCTGGGAGTTGGTGATGGACAGGGAGGCCTGGCGTGCTGCAATTCATGGGGTTGCAAAGAGTCGGACATGACTGAGTGACTGAACTGAACTGAACTATCTGTATCTTGGTATTTTATGGATGCAAACATGATTTTTCAGCAGACCAGGGAAAGAATCCTGAGAAATGTGTGTATTAGGGATAACTGCTTGGGCTATGAGATCATTCTAAGTAAATGAAAGTTGTTTTTATGGAATAAATAGCATTCTAGGAACTAAAACTATTAGAAAGAAACACTAGATGATTCTAGGTGTGGTAGAACATTTCAGTAAGTTGGCAGAGGGAGGAGGGAGATTTGTGATTAAAATGACCAACTACTTAGCTACAGTAAATTATCTTTTGTATTGAAAAGGACCAGTAATCAGAAAATAAAAGCTTTTGGGCAGAAATGAAACTTGATTCCTCATTTATCAATGATCTATGTTAATATCTGCCCTACCCTGACTTTTACAGTGAGTTCCTATGATTATTAAGTGATACAGATGCAAAAATATGAAGTGCTACACCAATACAAAGGATCATTTCAGGGTGCCAACCTCCAAGAAATGATGTAAAAGACAATCAACAGAATGAAAATTCTAATTTATCTAGAAGCTCATTGTTGGCTCCTGGGGAGAGGTAGGAGGTGGTTAAACTAGCATTGTCTGGTAGATTATTGTGGTCTGTGTTGTGTAAGAGGTTAAGGCAACTGATCTGAAATCTAATGGAATTTCTGGGTGTAGTCTGGAGTCTGCTCCCAGTATCTCCTTGGGGCTATAATTTGATTTGAAGTGGAGGAGAGACTCAGGGCATAAAGTAGGTTTCAGGAATCTGTGTGCAAAGTAAACAGCATCTGGTCGGTCATTTTGGTGGATGCGTTTCCGAGGAAGAATCACCAGGGAGTCTGTGATAAATGCCTTGGTGATGCTATAAGTGGGGAAGACAGAGGATGGTGGGCCACCCAGAAGAAAACAGAAGAACACAGTTTTAGAGGCTGAACAGGTTCCTGTTGGTGTAACAGGAGAGATGAGTTCTGGTAAAGCTAAAGAAAATGTGGCAAATCAAAATACTTTGACTAAGCCCATAGCCGGGTCTTACTACTTTTATAGTTATGAAGTTTTTCCTCATTTCTAACCTCCTGCAGCAATTTAAGCCTGTCTCCTCTTTTATAGTGGTCATAAAATTATTCAGCTTTCTTTTAAAATACAGCTACTGCATTTGACTCTCTGATCTCCTGCAGCACTGAATTCCACTGTATGCAGAAGTATTTCATTTTATTGGTTTTTAAATTTTCTTGCTGCGCCATTCATATGAGTACTTATTCTCATATTGTGCGATGGTATTTTAAGCTTGGAATTGATAACTTTGTTCCCCCTGTACCTTTCCTAATCTTAAATGGTGCAATTAAGTTCCTTTCTAACCATGCTCATTGTCAGACCGGAGAAACTGGGTTTTTATAATCTTTCATTACATGTCAGTCCAGCCAGACACCTTACCTCCCTCCCAAGTCTAATCTGGACCTTTCCAAGAAACACACAGCTCCCTACCCTAAAATCACTACCAGACAGCAATTGTGAGATACTTTGAAAACCGTGAGGTCATTACC
Organism: Cephalophus harveyi; assembly: GCA_006410635.1. Taxonomy (NCBI): domain Eukaryota; kingdom Metazoa; phylum Chordata; class Mammalia; order Artiodactyla; family Bovidae; genus Cephalophus; species Cephalophus harveyi. The sequence goes on along the minus strand of SJYT01019358.1, from coordinate 73,031 downwards.
TGACAAAATCTTGCATTTAGGTAATGCTTTTATCCCTAAAGATTCCCGTTGTTCTTTGCTGACAATCTCAACATTGCAGATGGCACTCATCCTGGGAGGAGGAATGTGCCTTTCAATGTGTGTCTGTGTGTGGCCCCTTGGAAGCAGTTTGCCCCATCTTTGTCCCCCACCAGGCAGAGGGTGTAAGGAGTGCTGGAGAAGTCTTGCGAGTCAGCTGGAAGGAACTATATTTGCTGTTGCTGCAGGCCGGGCTTGTAATGCAGCCAACCAAAAGCCAAATAAAATAAAACAGAACATTGAGCAATTGCTAGAGGCAAAGAAGAGTGTCAGTCCAGCTTTTGCTATGGCTGTGCTTTAAGCATCAGTGCATGTAAGCAGCCCCAGTCTGGCACTAGGATGATGCTGTGTAATTGGAAGCAGGCAAAGCACAGATGCTGGTTCTTATTAAATATCTGCAGGTTTTCATAGTTTTGTGCACTGTCTTTTTAAAAAAGAACAAAACTCCTCCAAAAGAGTTCACAGCTGATTATTTACCCCATTTGGAGCTCTTTGACATGTCGAAGTGGCTCCCACCTCAGGGATGATGGGACCAGCTCTGTTATGAGCCTGCCCCGTGCAGGTAGGGGCTTGCATTTTTGAGGACAACAGCAAGGCTGCTTTGGTGTTGTTTAATGCCAGCTCTTCAGGCATCGTACATGGCATTGGCGTTCTCAACTGTCAGATAATAATGTGAAGCGAGGAAACATCATCTGGTGACACATCTCAGGTGCTCTAAGGTCCAGAAATGCAGATAAACTTGGCAGAATTCACGCAGATAACCAGGGCTGGACTCTGTAATGCATGGCCAGGACTAGGGCGAGACCCCAAGACCTTTTTATATATCCTGATACCCTTTTGTTTTGGGTGCCAAATGTAAGGAGGAACAATAGAAATAATGTTTCAAGAAAATATTTAAACCAAAACTAGTACCAAAAAATCCATGATGAATAAAACAACAAAATTTAAAATAAAGATAGCCTCAGGACAACTGATTTTTTGCTTTTGCCTCAGGCTCCTATATAGCTTGGCATGATACTGGTGCAAAGTACAAACCTCCTTATCTGCCATCTACTGGGATAAGATGACATCTAACTGCTCTCAACTGTGTAAGACTTATTTCCTGACATGTTTCTTAGGAATCTCTAAGATTCCACAAATTTATTCCATAAATAAACTTCGCTACACCTGGAGTTTACTCTTGTTTCTCTGGGCACTGCCTCCCTATTGCCTTTGCTGAAGACATGCTCAGTGGAGTGAAACTGGTATAATATTGTGATGCTATTTGTTTCAAGCTCAGATCACTAAAATATAGAGTGGTGATGCTTTTTGTGTGTTGTTTTATTGGATATATTTTTAAAAATAAAAATAACATGATTTCTATGAAAATTTTATAATCGTAGTTATTTAAAATGGACACACATACAGAACTGGAGAATTAAGGACCACTTACATTCCTGATTTGACTTTGCACTGATAAACACTGAGAAGCAGCACAGAATGTCATTGGTGGTGTGGCCTCATTAATATCACTTTTCTCCTCAAGGCCTAAACTGATAACAGTCACAACAGGGTAGGATAGGGATTAAACTGATTGCCCTATTCATGCACAGCTTAGCTAAATTTTAGAAATGGGCTTGGCCCTGAGCCTAAAATGGTTCTTTCTGTTCCACCCACCCTGTCTTGAATTAGTCTCTCTACTAGCAGGAGCAGGATGAGGGAGTCTGACCTGTCTCATTTTTTCTTTGGAGCCTGAAGGTTGAGAATAAATGTCCATTGTTTGTGGATGAACAGAGCCAAGAGACGGGCCCCTGAGTGAACAGAGACTCTCCCCTTGTTAACTTCACCCAATAGATAAACGTGGCCAGAGCAAGTCAGGTTCTAACCAGAATGAGTCACTGGAAGAGGTTCAAGGCTGGCTTTTTACCAGGATACAGATATTTTTCTGACTTGTTCTATCATTTGTGTCTTTCATTCTTAAGGTCACTTTATGGTCCAGAAGGGGTAGTACAGGTTCTATTATCAAAAGACCATTCCAGAAAACATCAAAAAGAAAGAAAGAAAAACAGGGCAAAAGGTGTGACCACATGGCTTTTTACAAGAGCATTTGGAAACTGCCATTTGACTTTTGTTTGTATACCATTGTATAAACTTTGGCCTGTGGTCACATCGAAATGTAAGGGAGGCCAGAGGGCTGAAGTATTCTGGGCAGACAGGTATACAGAAAAAATTTGGAAGAAGGAAATGTTAATAAAGAAGAAGAGAAAAGCTACTAGAGTACAGCTAACAGTCTTATATGGGATCTACTGTTGACCTCAGAATTTTGTGAATATTAAGCAGTTTCTAAAGGCTTCAGCTCTCATTTCTTGTTGAAGACTGAATCACCGTATTTGAAGAGCTGGATTCCCAACAACAGCAGCCCAGTTATTCAATCATTTGAAAGGTTGAAATTTTAAGGGCATTAATTTTTGGGTCCTACTCATTATCTTTTATCTTTGATAAATCCATTTTTATTTTCTGATCACTTTGTTACCACCTATTTTACTGAAATTCTTGCTTCCTTTATACATATATATATATATATATATTTAAGATTATCACTTTATTTTCTCTTTGTATTCTTTAATTTCATATCAGTAGGTAAAATTAGATGTTACCTGATTAACTACTGCATTCTACTTCACTGTAACTTATAGTTGAAACTTATCCACTTCTTACTTTGCAGATTATTTTAAAAGCTCTCAAAGCATTGTAGAAAAATACAACATGGATTTACATGCATACATATGCTAAAAAGTAAGGGTTGCACATTAGTATTCAATAGAAATCTGTAAAACTTGACTCAACATTTAATTAAGCACAATATCAGCTTTATTATTGCTTTAATATTAAAAATCTATTTACTCTTATCAAAAGCAAAAAACACATAGTTTAGGACTTTTGAAATTGTTGGCATTAGTAAATTTAGATTTATCCTTTTGACATTCCTTGAAGGATCTAAATGTTTATAGTTGAAATAAGGAAAAACATACCTACTTCCTAGAGACATTAAATGACATACCCCTTGAAAATAACAAGGTGAATTTGAGTCACATGGCCATGGCTGCTGGTGTTGAAATTGGATAAATTCAATTTACTCGTTAGGAAACTTAACCAGTTTTCCAGCTGTACCTCAATTAATTAATGCAGTTTGTAATTTTGAGGATCATAGAGTTCTGAGTATATATCCATTAAGAATGCCAGAGATGTATGGTACTATATCAATTTCATGGAGTTTGGATGCCTATGTGAGAGAATATCTCCTAATTTAGAAACAGAGGAGTCAACTGTGTTGGAAGCAGTAGAATGCTGATTCTCCAATTCTTTGCTAGAAGGAATTCTTAACCATGCCAGGTGCATAGAGAGAAAATTCATCTGCTCAGGTAAATAAATGGTAAATTTAGAAACTTTGGAATGGGGCAATAGTAAGATGGTGTAAATTTTTATTTATTAAATTCTAATGACCTGATAGCTAATAATATTATTAAGGACATAGTAACATATTCTTCCCTTTAATCCTTGGTTAGGTCATTATTTTGGCTACTACATGGCCAAAGTCTTGTCTGTTCTATTCCGTTCAGTCTATTCCTGCATAATTTATGATAATTTGTAACTTGGCAGGAGGTAGGACAGTGAAATGGAACCAATTAAAACTGAGACCTTCTCAGCTTGTCACAAAGCCATCTTGTATGTTTTCCCTATGGTGGAGTTCCAGTTTCAGGAGTCCATACACTACTGCTCTTTATAACTACCTGGGCGAGAGTCATGAATCTCTGTCAAGGCTTTGATCCTCAAACATAAGTGGCTATTATTTTTTTAAAAAAAGATTCAAGTCAAGCTCTGGTAAAGGTAGGATCTGTGCTTATTAAGGTTATACCTCTCGACTGTAAATTGTGACATTACATTCAAGATTAACGAGGTGAGGCTGGTGAGACTTTTGTCTTGCACAAATAAAAGATAGTCTCAAAGTCAGATTTTAAGGGTGGTCCAGGAGGCTTAAGCAAGCTCCTTATATCTTCTGGATCTTATTACTGTTCCCTCTGGATAATTGCTGCTACATAAGCTGAATTTATCTGCCAATGAGAAAGAACTAAATCAATACAATTGGCCAAAAGAAAGAAAGCATGTGATGCTCCTGACTGTATAATTCATTGCCTAAGTTGGTAACAAGTAAGTAAATAACACTGAAATACAGCCAGCCTCACGCTAGGAAGTAAAGAGAAGCAGAGAGAGCCAAGTGATCTGAGCAAACTTTGGTCCTATGTTATCTGTTGCTTCGATTAGCACTAAGCTTGCAATGCCAATCAAAGCCCTTGGGATCTTAGATTAACAGCACACTAATAATCTCAGATATGCAGATAGCACCGGCTGCTGAGAAGGCACACATAGCGTGGCTGAGAGGAGCTACCCCACGTCTGAGGTCAGGGTCAGAAGCCAGGAGGACCCCATGCCTGAGGGGCGGTGGCCAAGAAGAGTTACCCCACGTCTGAGGTCAGGGGCGGTGGCCGGGAGGAGCTACCCCCTGCCCGAGGCCAGGGGCAGGGGCCTGGAGGAGCAACCCCATCCAAGGAGCGGTGGCTGCGAGGGCCTAGAGGAACTATTCCACGTTCAAGGTCAGGAGGGGCAGCAATGAGGAGATACCCCTCGTCCAAGGTAAGGAGCGGCGGCTGTGCTTTGCTGGAGCAGCCGTGAAGAGATAACCCACATCCAAGGTAAGAGAAACCCAAGTAAGATGGTAGGTGTTGCAAGAGGGCATCAGAGGGCAGACACACTGAAACCATGATCACAGAAAACTAGTCAGTCTAATCACACTAGGACCACAGCCTTGTCTAACTCAATGAAATTAAGCCATGCCCGTGGGGCCACCCAAGAAGGAAGGGTCATGGTAAAGAGGTCTGACAGAATGTGGTCCACTGGAGAAGAGAATGTCAAACCACTTCAGTATTCTTGCCTTGGGAACCTGATGAACAGTATGAAAAGGCAAAATGATAGGATACTGAAAGATGAACTCCTCAGGTCAGTAGGTGCCCAATATGCTACTGGAAATCAGTGGAGAAATAACTCCAGAAAGAATGAAAGGATGGAGCTAAAGCAAAAACAATACCCAGCTGTGGATGTGACTGGAGATAGAAACAAGGTCTGATGCTGTAAAGAGCAATATTGCATAGGAACCTGAAATATTAGGTCCATGAATCAAGGCAAATTGGAAGTGGTCAAACAAGAGATGACAAGGGTGAACATTGACATTCTAGGAATCATTGAACTAAAATGGACTGGAATGGGTGAATTTAACTCAGATGACCATTATATCTACTACTGTGGGCAGGAATCCCTCAGAAGAAATGGAGTAGCCATTGTGGTCAACAAAAGAGTCTGAAATGCAGTACCTGGATGCAATCTCAAAAGCAACAAAATGATCTCTGTTTGTTTCCAAGGCAAACCATTCAATATCACAGTTATCCAAGTCTATGCCCCAACCAGTAATGCTGAAGAAGCTGAAGTTGAACGGTTCTATGAAGACCTACAAGATCTTTTAGAAGTAATGCCCCTAAAAGATGTCCTTTTCATTATAGAGGACTCGAATCCAAAACTAGGAAGTCAAGAAACACCTGGAGTAACAGGCAAATTTGGCCTTGGAATATGGAATGAAGCAGGGAAAAGACTAATAGAGTTTTGCCAAGAAAATGCACTGGTCATAGCAAACACCCTCTTCTAACAACACAAGAGAAGACTCTACACATGGACACCACCAGATGGTCAACATCAAAATCAGATTGATTATATTCTATGCAGCCAAAGATGGAGAAGCTCTATACAGTCAACAAAAACAAGACCAGGAGCTGACTGTGGCTCAGATCATGAACTCCTTATTGCCAAATTCAGACTCAAATTAAAGAAAGTAGGGAAAACCAGTAGACCATTCAGGTATGACCTAAATCAAATCTCTTATGATTATACAGTGGAAGTGAGAAATAGATTTAAGGGCCTAGATCTGATAGATAGACTGCCTGAGGAACTATGGACGGAGGTTGATGAAATTGTACAGGAGACAGGGATCAAGACCATCCCCATGGAAAAGAAATGCAAAAAGGCAAAATGGCTGTCTGGGGAGGCCTTACAAATAGCTGTGAAAAGAAAGAGAGGTGAAAAGCAAAGGAGAAAAGGAAAGATATAAGCATCTGAATGCAGAGTTCCAAAGAATAGCAAGAAGAGATAAGAAAGCCTTCTTCAGCGATCAATGCAAAGAAATAGAGGAAAACAACAGAATGGGAAAGACTAGAGATCTCTTCAAGAAAATTAGAGATACCAAGGGAACATTTCATGCAAGGATGGGCTCGATAAAGGACAGAAATGGTATGGACCTAACAGAAGCAGAAGATATTAAGAAGAGGTGGCAAGAATACACGGAAGAACTGTACAAAAAAGATCTTCACGACCCAGATAATCATGATGATGTGATCACTAATCTAGAGCCAGACATCTTGGAATGTGAAGTCAAGTGGGCTAAGCGCTGGACTGGAAGAAACACAAGCTGGAATCAAGATTGCCGGGAGAAATATCAATAACCTCAGATATGCAGATGACACCACCCTTATGGCAGAAAGTGAAGAGGAACTCAAAAGCCTCTTGATGAAAGTGAAAGTGGAGAGTGAAAAAGTTGGCTTAAACTCAACATTCAGAAAACGAAGATCATGGCATCTGGTCCCATCACTTCATGGGAAATAGATGGGGAAACAGTGGAAACAGTGTCAGACTTTATTTTATTTTATTTTTTTGTTGGGCTCCAAAATCACTGCAGATGGTGACTGCAGCCATGAAATTAAAAGACACTTACTCCTTGGAAGAAAAGTTATGACCAACCTAGATAACATATTGAAAAGCAGAGACATTACTTTGCCAACAAAGGTCCATCTAGTCAAGGCTTTGGCTTTTCCAGTAATCATGTATGGATGTGAGAGTTGGACTGTGAAGAAAGCTGAGCACCGAAGAATTGTTGTTTTTGAACTGTGGTGTTGGAGACAACTCTTGAGAGTCCCTTGGACTGCAAGGAGATCCAACCAGTCCATTCTGAAGGAGATCAGCCCTAGGATTTCTTTGGAAGGAATGATGATAAAACTGAAACTCCAGTACTTTGGCCACCTCATGTGAAGAGTTGACTCATTGGAAAAGACTCTGATGCTGGGAGGGATTGGGGGCAGGAGGAGAAGGGGACGATGGAGAATGAGATGGCTGGATGGCATCACTGACTCGATGGATGTGAGTCTGCGTGAACTCTGGGAGTTGGTGATGGACAGGGAGGCCTGGCGTGCTGCAGTTCAAGGGGTCCAAAGAGTTGGACTCGACTGAGTGACTCAACTGGACTGAACTGATGCAGATGACACCACCCTTATGGCAGAAAGTAAGGAGGAACTAAAAAGCCTCTTGATGAAAGTGAAAGAGGAGAGTGAAAAAGTTGGCTTAAAGCTCAACATTCAGAAAATGAAGATCATGGCATCTGGTCCCATCATTTCACGGGAAATAAATGGGGAAACAGTGGAAATAGTGTCAGGCTTTATTTTTTTTTTTGGCTCCAAAATCACTGCAGATGGTGATTGCAGCCATGAAATTAAAAGATGCTTAGTCTTTGGAAGGAAAGTTATGACCAACCTAGATAACATATTAAAAAGCAGAGACATTACTTTGCCAACAAAGGTCCATCTAGTCATGGCTATAGTTTTTCCAGTGGTCATGTTTGGATGTGAGAGTTGGACTGTAAAGAAAGCTGAGCATTGAAGAATTGATGCTTTTGAACTGTGGTGTTGGAGAAGACTCTTGAGAGTCCCTTGGACTACAAGGAGATCCACCCAGTCCATTCTGAAGGAGATCAGTCCTGTGTGTTCTTTGGAAGGACTGATGCTAAAGCTCAAACTCCAATATTTTGGCCACCTCATGCAAAGAGTTGACTTATTGGAAAAGACCGTGATGCTGGGAGAGATTGGGGGCAGGAGGAGAAGGGGATGACAGAGGATGAGATGGCTGGATGGCATCACCAACTTGACGGACATGAGTTTGGATGAACTCCGGGAGTTGGTGATGGACAGGGAGGCCTGGCGTGCTGCGATACATGGGGTCGGGCTGAGTTGGACATGACTGAGTGACTGAACTGAATTGACTCAACATTTTTTAGCTGTGTTAACTTTTGTTCTAGTTTTCAACTTGCCAATCTCAATCTTTTTCTTCTTTTTGTATAAAATGCTTGTAACCTTTTGAAATTATTTTAAAATTAGACTGATTTTGATTGCTGTTAAAAGTGTTGATTTGTGGCCATCTTTTACATGTTTGCTCTGTCACCATTCTATGATTCATAAAGTAAATAAGGAATTGATAAAAATGTCAGTAGGGCAGCATGAACTTTTGCTTCCCTTGCATAATAAAGCTCTGATAATCCAAGACTGCCTCAAGCAGTGATTATGAGAAGTCCTTTTTGAAAGAAATGTAATAACAATTGCAACCGTTAGGTCTTTCTTAAGGTGCTGTAAATATGTGGGGGTCAAAAAATTTTTAATTTTTTTCCTTGTTTGGGAATTTCAAGTAGATATTCTACTCTGGACACCTTTCTCTTGCTTGAAAAGCTATACAGAAGCATTTCCATATTTTTAGATTTCAGAGAGTTCCCTTCTCAAAAAGCATCTCTTCGTGAGGGAATGTTATGTCATAAAAGTGCTGTTTAGTGAAAGCACCCTTGATGATAACTTGTCATGTAGCAGTGTCCACAAATAATTCTGAAAAATGAACATTGCCTTTTTGTTTTACTTTTCTTTGACAGTGAATTAATGACTGACACATACATTCAAGTTGTATCATTAAGACTATTATAAAGTCACACACACATGCACATGCAGACACACACGGATACAGTCTCACATTCACACACAGAGCTAAGTGAGGATGGAATCACGGCCCCCAGTGTCATTTGCTGTCCCCTTGCTAGTGCCTGTGAGCGGCCGCTTTGCTGCCGGCTACCATTTTTATTGCTAGTAAGAGTCAGTGATAGGCATAGAATTATTGCCTGATAATGACACCATTACTGTGTGGCACTACTGTATTTGGACTTGGGGCTATTTGTAACTTGTTTGATTCCCAGCACAGAGCTGTAACCGAACAAAATATTCTAAATGTGCACATTCGTTATCCAGATACCATAGATCAAGGTCAGCTGGGAAGCCCCCAGACAGTACACTCAGGGCTGCTGTAAACTCACGTTGAGTTATGTCTGCACACCCAACCCACCACCATTCACTCTGGGCATTCAGATGGCAGAGTCTCTGTACTGGTAATCAGTGAATATTTGTGATAAAAAGTCAGCCCAGTAAGGGAAGCCATATGGTTTGCTGTTCAAGTCTGATGCGTTTGTTAAGTAACAGATGCCAAATTGAGCACACCTGGAATTCAGAGGCAGAATCTCTGACTGAGCAATCTGGTATGTAACACCCTATGTGCTTGAGGATTTGTGGGAATGACGTCCCTACAGATATAACCTGCCTTGATATAACCCACATCTTAATACATAAGCTACATTAGCTGTTGGGTATTTCTTTACTGTGTGTGCTCAGTTGCTCAGTTTTGTCCAATCCTTTATGACCCCATGGACTGTAGCCCACCACGCTTCCTTGTGCATGAGATTTCCCAGGCAAGAATACTGAAGTGGGTTGCCCCTTCTGCAGGGGATCTTCCCAGCCCTGGGACCAAATCTGTGTCTCCTGCGTCTCCTGGATTGGCAGGCAGATTCTTTACCACTGAGCCACCTGGGAAGCCCTATTTGTCATGGCTGGCTGCATTTATACTTGCCTTAGTTTTCTGTGATGATTGAATAAATATGATAGCAAACACTTTGAAGGAAAAAAAAGAGTAGGGTGGATCATTTAAAAATTTAGGCAGTACCTTAGCTCTATTGTTTCGCCATGCTGTATAGGATATTTTTGAATATAGACGGTGCATTTGCATGTGGTAGGTGGGGTGTGTGGTCACCGCTCAGCTCTGTATAGCTAAAAATGGTGGCTTCTTTTGCATTATTTCTGTGCCCTGCTAGTAGTGGGGATGCCTCTGGTAGAGATATTTTCAGTATTTCAGAATGCCCCGTGGATTACACAGGTCAAATATTATGTATGAAGCTGGACTCATGGGGGGAGTTAATTGGACTGGGATACAATCTAGTTCTAGTGCATCTGGCAGTTAAAAATCCCTTTTATGTCCCTACTGCATGTTAATGAAGTAACCCCAAATGGCTGACAGTCAAAGGGATGGTATAAGCACATAGAGACATAGAAGCTCCATGACCTAGGGATGTGTATAGACAAGGCCCCTTTGGTTTGGTGTTATGGTCAACATTTGAGCTGCCACCTGAGGATACACTGGCCCATCTCGGGAGAAACTTCAGGATTTATTTTGCCTTTAGGAAAAAAACTGAATGAAGAAAAAGAACAAAGACATCCATAGTGGTCAAAAGATGTGCTTCTGTATTCGGGGATTGTTTTAGGTTAGGGGAATGTCACTAGATTAATAAGAAATTGTAAGTTTTGGCATTTTATATGGTTTTGTGGAAGAATTATAATAAAGAAGAGTGTTATTATTCTTCAAGACTACTATATTCTAGTAGCAATTATATAAAGTGAAAAAAGGTGAACCAAGCAATTTTTAACAATAAAACTCAACAATGGGCTTCATTTTTTTTTTTAAGTAAGGAGATAAAATTTTAGAAATTTCTCTTAAAAGTGGAGAGATGTTGAAGCAGTGTGGGTCAAAGGAATAAATCTGTGGAGGTCATCCAGGCTTGAGGAGTGAGAGATAAGACTAGGAGGGAATGGCTCCACTGCAGAGGGATTGCAGTTCTTTAAATTAAGTGTGAGGGTATCAACACCAAGAAGTACTCGGACCAAATGGAGTTCAAGTTCTTGATCAAAATTGCCCCACTGATGCAAGATATTCCATTCCTGGTTGCCTTGGCAATAGAACATTTTCCTTATGATACTGACATTATAATTAGGATCAAGATGTACACATTTTTAAAGAGGTGGATACCTCATTACGTTTACTGTGGGTCAAGTCTGGCAATAATTGGGAGGTTTGGTCCTGCAAAACATGTAATTGATAGACAGAATATGACTTTTAGAGAAATAGATGAATGGTATTGCGTGCACAAGAGGGTCTCCAGGGACTGCTGGTCCCGGGCTGTCAACTCAGTCTTATCACATCAATATTCTACATCCAACTCACCTTTCTGGAACTCACTATCACCATGACGGTGTGGGAGAAAAGCCGAGAAGTAAAAAATCGTGGACTAGGAGAAACAAGAAATTCACACTCCTGAGGTCCTGGAACCAGTTTAGAAACATTTAGGCGGTTGCTGCTTGAGTTTCTCCTGTGTGCTTTCTTCCTGTCACAGCTACAAAATCTCCCACAGCTTTGGGGCACTTCGATCGCTCAGTCGTGTCCGAATCTTTGCACCTAATGGACTGCTGCTTGCCAGGCCTCCCTGTCCATCACCAACTCCCGGAGTTTACTCAAACTCATGTCCATTGAGTTGGTGATGCCATTCAACCATCTCATCCTCTGTCCTACCCTTCTCTTCCTGCCTTCAATCTTTCCCAGCATCGGGATCTTTTCCAATGAGTCAGTTCTTTGCATCAGGTGGTCAAAGTATTGGAGTTTCAGCTTTAGCATCAGTCCTTCCAGTGAATATTCAGGACTGATTTCCTTTAGGATGGACTGGTTGGATCTCCTTGCAGTCCAAGGGATTCTCAAGAGTCTTTTCCTAAACCACAGTTCAAAAGCATCAATTCTTCGGTGCTCAGCTTTCTTCACAGTCCAACTCTCACATCGATACATGACTACTGGAAAAACCATAGTTTTGACTAGATGGACCTTTGTCAGCAAAGTAATGTCTCTGATTTTTAATATGCTGTCTAGGCTTGTCATAGCTTTTCCTTCAAGGAGCAAGTGTATTTTAATTTCATGGCTTCAGTCTCCATATGCAGTGATTTTGGAGCCCAAGAAAATAAAAGTTTGTCACTATTTCAATTGTTTCCCCATCTATTTGCCATGAAGTGATGGGACCAGGTGCCAGGATCTTAGTTTTCTGAATGTTGAGTTTTAAGCCACCTTTTTCACTTTCCTCTTTCATTTTAATTAAGAGGCTCTTTAGTTCTTCACTTTCTGCCATAAGGATGGTCTCATCTGCATATCTGAGGTTATTGATATTAGTCCCAGCAAACTTGTTTCCAGCTTGTGCTTCATCTAGTCCAGCGTTTCTCATGATGTACTCTGCATATAAGTTAAATAAGCAGGGTGAAAATATGCAGACTTGACGTACTCCTTTTCCTATTTGGAATCAGTCTGCTGTTCCATGTCCAGTTCAAACTGTTGCTTCCTGACCTGCATACAGATTTCTCAGGAGTCAGGTAAGGTGGCCTGGTATTCCCATCTCTTTAAGAATTTTCCACAGTTTGTTGTGATCCACACAGTCAAGAAACAAGAAGTTTCTTGACTTCTGCCATAGTCAATACAGCAGAAGTAGATGTTTTTCTGTAACTCTTGCCTTTTCTATGATCCAATGGATGTTGGCAATTTGGTCTCTGGTTCTTCCGCCTTTTCAAAATCCAGCTTGAACATCTGGAAGTTCTCAGTTCACTTACTGTTGAAGCCTCACTTGGAGAATTTTGAGCATTACTTTGCTAGTGTGTGAGATCAGTGCAATTATGCAGTAGTTTGAGCATTCTTTGGCATTGCCTTTCTTTTAGTATTTGAAATAGCTCAACTGAAATTCCAACACCTCCACTAACTCTGTTTGCAGTGATGCTTCCTAAAGCCCACTTGACTTCACAGTCCAGGATGTCTGGCTCTAGGTGAGTGATCACACCACTGTGGTTATCTGAGTCATGAAGATCTTTTTTGTATAGTTCTGTGTATTCTTTTCCAGTAGTCATGTATAGATGTGAGAATTGGACTCTAAAGAAAGCTGAGAGTGAAATAATTGATGCTTTTAAACTGTGGTGTTGGAGAAGACTCATGAAAGTCCCTTGGACTGCAAGGAGGTCAAACCAGTTAATACTAAAGGGAATCAGTCCTGAGTATTCATTTGAAGGACTAATGCTGAAGCTGAAACTCCAATTCTTTGGCCACCTGATGGGAAGAACTGACTCACTGGAAAAAACCCTGATGGTGGGAAGAATTGAAGGCAGGAGGACAAGGGGACAACAGAGGATTAGACAGTTAGATGGTACCGGCGACTCAATGGACACGAGATTGAACAAGCTCTGGGAGGTGGTGATGGACCAGAAAGCCTGGCATGCTGCAGTCCATGGGGTTGCACAGTTGGACAGGACTGAGTGACTGAACTGAACTGAACTCTGTATTCTTGTCAACTCTTCTTAATATCTTCTGCTTCTGTTAGATCCATACCATTTCTGTCCTTTGTTATGTCCACCTTTGCATGAAATGTTCCCTTGGTATCTCTAATTTTCTTGAAGTGACCTCTAGTCTTTCCCGTTCTATTGTTTTCCTCTATTTCTTTGCATTGCTCACTGAGGAAGGCTTTCTTCTCTTTCCTTGTACTTCTTTGGTACTCTGCATTCAGATTGGTATAGCTTTCCCACTTTCCTTTGCTTTTAGCTTCTCTTCTTTTCTCAGCTATTTGTAAGACTTCTTCCAACAACCATTTTGCCCATTTGCATTTCTTTCTCTTGGGGATGGGCTTGATCATTGCCTCCTATACAATGTCACGAACCTTCATCCATAGTTCATCAGGCACTCTGTCTATCAGATCTAATCCCTTCTACTGTATGATCATAAGGGATTTGATTTCAGTTATACCTGAATGGTCTAGTAATTTTCCTTACTTTCTTCAATTTAAGCCTGAATTTTGCAATAAAGAGTTAATGATCTGGGTCACAATCAGCTCCCAGTCTTGTTTTTGCTGACTATATAAAGCTTCTCCATTTTCAGGTGCAAAGAATGTAATCAACCTGATTTTGGTGTTGATCATTGGTGATGTTCATGTGTAGGGTTGTTTTTCATGTTGTTGGAAGAGGGTGTTTGCTATGATCAGTGTGTTCTCTTGGCAAAACTCTGTTAGCCTTTGCCCTGCCTCATTTGTTCTCCAAGAGCAAAGCTTTGGGTTGTTGAGCTTTAGTCCAACTTTTTCAGTCTTCACTTTCACTTTCATCAAGAGGCTTTTTAGCTCCTCTTCACTTTCTGCCATAAGGGTGGTGTCGTCTACATATCCGAGGTTATTGATATTTCTCCCGGCAATCTTGATTCCAGCTTGTGTTTCTTCCAGTCCAGCGTTTCTCATGATGTACTCTGCAAAGAAGTTAAATAAGCAGGGTGACAATATACAGCCTTGACGTACTCCTTTTCATGTCCAGTTCTAACTGTTGCTTCCTGACCTGCATACAGATTTCTGAAGAGGCAGGTCAGGTGGTCTGGTATTCCCATCTCTTTCAGAATTTTCCAGTTTATTGTGATCCACACAGTCAAAGGCTTTGGCATAGTCAATAAAGCAGAAATAGATGTTTTTCTGGAACTCTCTTGCTTTTTCCGTGATCCAGCGGATGTTGGCAATTTGATCTCTGGTTCCTCTGCCTTTTCTAAAACCAGCTTGAACATCAGGAAGTTCACGGTTCACGTATTGCTAACACCTGGCTTGGAGAATTTTGAGCATTACTTTACTAGCACGTGAGATGAGTGCAATTGTGTGGTAGTTTGAGCATTCTTTGGCATTGCTTTTTACTGAGAAGTTCAGATGTTAATGTGGAGCAATCTGATGTGAAATTAACATGCAGTCAGTGTTCCTTATGTATAGTCTGTGGTCTCAAAGGAGTCCATGAAGAGGTTTTCAGGGGACTTCATTTAATAGCCTGACTATAAAGGTCTGCCCGTTCATCTTTTACATATTTTTATCAGACTCCCAAAGGCACCTCCAGTTCATGATGTCAGTAGTGGTTTCCATTATTTAGCTTCCATCATCATCTCTTTCTTTTAAATTTGGTCTGATACAAACAGATTTAAGAGGAAAATTAAAATATTTACAGTGTTTTGTTGTTGTTCAGCCACTAAGTCATGCTTGACTCTTTCTTACCCCATGGACTGCAGCAAGGTGTTCGCAAAATGCAAACTGGTAATGTTGGTGTGGAAGCATTTTAGTTAAGTTTCCTCTCTTGGAATGATCAATACCTGGTATAGCAATAAAAGTTAAAATAGTGTTTAGTTCTTCAAAAACTGTCCTCAATGCAATGAGGATAAAGAAGCAACTTCCAAATCAATCCAATTCAATTCCAATCCAGCAACTTCTAAAGAAGCAAGTTCCAAGCAACTTCCAAACAATAACTGAAGCTAACTAAGCAAGGTCTGGGATATTATCCACTATTCAAACACATTAATAATTCCCAGTAAAATGTGTTAAGATTTATTTAGAGCAAGTGGAGTAAATGAAGTTTATACAGAGTCTCATGGCATTTCACGTCAAATTTTGCTAAAAAATAAAAAAGCAAAAGAAACAACTTCCAACTGCAAAATATTAAATAAAGCTCTAAGATGCTTCATGCCTAGCTTGAGATAAGAGGGTCTGCTGGGATATGACACAAGTCCTCTCCAATCTAGAGAGAACAGGTTTCCTCAAAAGTGTCACAGTCCTGGTCCTGAATAGCAGTGGTAAACACAGCATTCCTCTCATCATGGAGTTTACACAACTGTGGGGGAAGACAGAAAATAAAGTGCTGAACAAGGGAGTTTCTGATAGTGATAAATGCTCTAAAGAAAATCAAACACAGTGATATGTTGAATATTTGGAGGGTCAGTGGTCAGAGAAGCCTTTCGGAGAGGGTGGCATTTGAACTGTGTGTGACCTGACTGCTGAGAAGATGCCAGCCTGGCAAATGTTTGGAGAAAGAGTGTGGCAGGAAGAGGAAGAGATAAGTAACAATAGAAGGAACCCAAGGCAGGGATGATCAGAGCAGGGACAAGGAATAATAAGACGGTTATTGTGGCTGTTTGAGCCAGTGGGTGGGATGGTAGGAAAATATAAACGTTATAAACCACAATGAAGTCATCAAATAAAATTAAAAAAAAAAAAAATCAGGAAGTGGAAAGAATTGAAAGTGGACTGATTTCTTCATCTTGGCATTGGTTTGTGTACTTCTAAAGTGAATCAGTGTTGTTAAGTGACATAATGATCCCAACCTCTTAAGAATTTAGAACTAATTTTTTAATATTTAAAGCAGTAAAATCTCTGAGGTAAAGAAAATGTTTAAGTGATTTTGTATATGTGTGGTTTTTTTTTCCTACTTTGTTTCTAGCATTTAACATTCTTACCCAAGATATTTGGCCATGCTTTATAAATTGTGGTTTTCTTATTTTCTCAGCAACACTACAATATGAGCAGCTTTATCAAGACATTTCTTGTTTCTACCCTCATGAATTTGAACACTTTCTTTGAGCCCATATATTAAATAGAATCTTATTTTTGCATTGACTTTTATATCTTTATATTGGTGAAATCTGTAAACTAACACATTATGATAAATTTTAGTAGCTAATGGCTACCGACTGTGGTTTAAAAATGACTCACTGTTAATCATTTTTTCTTTGGATATGGGAATTTTGGAACTGCCAGCTTCTACTTTTGACACATTCTATTTAATAATATTCTTAAAACCATTGTTTATACTTATCTTTAAGTTTATATGTAAACTTACATCTCAAAATTAGCATTTTTGTCACTAAAGTAATTTTAAACGAATTGCTCTGTTTATTTTGTCTTTAAGTAACTAGATCCAAGATTGCTCCTTGAACTCAGAGACTAATTTTATGAATTCTGTAGTAGACTGTATCATGGTTCCCAATCCTTCACTCTGTATTAAGGGTTTATACATTCAAACCTTTTACTATTAATATGTAACTGTGTAGCACTTCACATTCAGTTCAGTTCAGTTCAGTCGCTCAATCATGTCTGACTCTTTGTGACTCCATGGACTGCAGCACACCAGGCTTCCCTGTCCATCACCAAATCCCAGAGTTTACTGAAACTCATGTCTATTGAGTTGGTGATGCCATCCAACCATCTCATCCTTTGTTGTCCCTTCTCCTGCCTTCAATCTTTCCCAGCATCAGGGTCTTTTCCAATGAGTCAGTTCTTCACATTAGGTGGCCAGAGTATTTGAGCTTCAGCTTCAGCATCAGACCTTCTAATGAATATTTAGGGCTGATTTCCTTTAGGATTGACTGGTTTAATCTCTTTGCAGTCCAAGGGACTCTCAAGAGTCTTCTCCAACACCACAGTTCAAAAGTACTTCACATAGTCCATTGTTATTTATTATTATTATTTATGTAGTTGCTAAGTCAGCTACTAAATAGCCTGACAGGCTCCTCTGTCCATGGGATTTTCCAGGCAAGAATACTGGAGTAGGCTGACATTTCCTTCTCCAGGGGATCTTCCCTATCTAGAGAATGAACCCAGGTCTCCCGCATTGCGGGCAGACACTTTAACCCCTGAGCCACCAGGGAAACCCTAATTTCAATTCCTTAAACACATGAAACCCTTTCCCATGTCTGATCAGAACCCTTGCACATGCTGGCCTTTGCTCTTACCTCTGCCTGGAAGGCTCTTTCCTTTTCTCTTGGCAAGCACTTGCCTGCAGTTACCAACTGTGAATTGTTATAAAGCCACGGAAGGGAGTGTGGAGACAGACAATCCACAGTCATCCAGAAACTGGAAGGAGGAGCAGGGGACGGGTCTTTGAGGAGGAGAGGAAGTTGCCCACACCTGAGAGGAAGAGCTGCTTCTCTTGGAAATGCAAGGAGATGCTGTTGCCTGCCAGCAGCAGAGGTGAGAGCGAGAGGCGGGGCATGCAGACTTGGGGGTAGTATGCACCACCTAAAGCTGACTTTTTAAAAAAATTTTTTGGCCGTGCTGGATCTTTGTTGCTGGGCGCAAGCTTTCGTTAACTGAGGTAAGCAGGGAATATTTGGGGCTCCCCAGGTGGCTCAGATGGTAAAGCGTCTGCCTGCAATGTGGAAGACCCAGGTTTGATCCCTGGGTCAGGAAGATCCCCTGGAGAAGGAAATGGCAACCCACTCCAGTACTCTGGCCTGGAAAATTCCATGGACAGAGGAGCCTGGTAGGCTACAGTCCATGGGGTCACAAAGAGTCGGACACGACTGAGCGACTTCACTTTCACTTTCTTTCAGGGGATATTCTGCTGTGTTGCGCAGCCTTCTCAATGCAGTGACTTCGCTTGTGTAGCGCGAGGCTGTAACTTCGTGTGCTCAGTCATTAGGGTCCAGGACTCTGGAGTACAGGCTCAGTAGTTAGGTACACTGGCTTAGTTGTCCTGTGGCATGTGAGATCGTTCCCCACCAGGGATCGAACCCTGTGTCCCCTGCATTGGCAGGTAAATTCTTAACCACTGGACCACCAGGAAACCCACCAAATAACATCTGCAGCTGCCCAGAGTGCAGTGAGAAGCTACAGATGTTATCTGGTTGGTTGAGGGGAAGCACAGAATCTGTTGCTACTTTAAAAATCTTACTTTTCTATGAGAAGAGACAGGTGTTGGAAAAGAGAGAAGCTGGGGAGATCGTTGGGGGGTATTGTAGACATTCAGATGAGAGGTGATAGGTGAGCTGGAGGAAAAGGATGGTTATGGGAATAACCAAAAGTGGGAAGGTTCAAGAGATAATTTGGATGTAGAAGCAAGGATCTTGGTGCTAGATTAAATCCAAGGACTGGCTGAGAGGGGAAACTTGAAGAAAACTTGTAGATTTCTTCAAAGTTGAATAACAGTAGTCAAAGAGGATTACAGGTAGATTTGCAGACCAAGGTGCTGTCTGGAAGCATGGCCAGATGACTGATCAGAAATAACATTGATTTAAAGAGGGCCTTTGATCATAAAAACTGAAGTGCAGACAGAGCACAGTGGTAGGTGGGATTCAGAGAGGAGAGCGGCATGGGCAGGCATACGTCTAGACAGGTCACGTTCACAGTCTATTCTTAGTCTGAAGACCTGTTCCCATCATCATATTTCAAAACCTCGCCAGGCCACTGAGGCAGGGTGGGAAGCAGCCTCAAGGGAGAGAAGTCATGCAGGGAAAGAGGCTGCAGAATCAAGTGTGTCTGAGAAGCAATTACTGGTTGCATGATCTTGTGGGAGTTGCTTGAATCACTTAACCTTTCTGAGCCTCAGATTCCTTATTTACAAAATAAGATGAAAACATTTACCTGGTATGTTTGTTAGGGAGATTAATTTGAGCAATGTTTGCAAAATACCTTGCATATAGTAGATGCTAAAAGTGTAGTTCTCTCAGCCTCCCCACTGTGTAAATTAATTCATGTTGTTGCGAGCTCTCACTCATTTCGCTACAGGACTAATCAGATCCTGACACCAACGGGCTTGGTTCTTGTCCGGCTCCCCTCAAGCTGTGGAGTGTGTGGTGGAGATATTGTAATACGTAGGAGTTGCAGTACATTCTAAATCATATAAGTGTGTGTTCAATTGTGTCTGACTCTTTGTGACCCTATAGATTGTAACCCACCATACTCCTCTGTCTGTGGGATTTTCCAAACCAGAAAGCTGAGGTGAGTTGCCATTTCTTACTCCAGGGGATCTTCCTGACTCAGGGACTGAACTCAGGTCTCCTGTGTCTCCTACACTGGTAGGCAGGTTCTTTACCACCGAGACACCCAGGAGGCTCTGAATCAGATGGTGTAGTGCAAATCTATACCGTATTACGTGGTGTTCAGTCCTTTATTTCTTACGTCTTCATAGCCACTGTGTGAGAGTGGCGTTACTTGGTTTCTTTTCTAGATGAGGACGTTTGTGTGGCATTCTGGAGATCTGAGCAGCATTGCCAGTTTCCGGCCAGAACAGTCAGATGGAACATGCTGGTGTTCCTTGTACATATCTCCGTCTTCATTTTGCAGACTCTTCAAAAGGCAAGCCAGTCTGAATTTTAGCTCCTAAGTCTTCAAACAAGTCCTGAGTCCCAAAGCAGGAAATTGTCCTCATCTAAATAAATGATCTGCCCCCCTCCACCCCTTGCCACCACCCCAGGGGTGGACAGGAGGGTTCTGTTTGTGAGCAGTGGTTTGGGAGGATTTGTTTCTTCTTTGAATTTGGAAATGCTGAGTCATTCACTTGTGGAATTTAGTCATATTTCTTTTTCTTAAAGATGAGAGACCTCCCAGTCTCTGAAAGATTATCTGATACCTTGAGCTCATTCAGCTAATGGCATTTTAGCTTTTTCTATTCAAGAGTCTTTTGATGTCTCTGGTATCTCCTCTTGATAATTTTCTTTTTAAATCCATGATTCAATCCTTACTAGTGGCAATATTGATTATTCTCAGTAGAATGACTATGGAAAGACACATATCTCCTCTCCTCAGATATGTGTCATCTCAGTTTCGATATGATCAGAAGAGAACTCAGTTTCAGTGTCTCAAATCAGTCCATGTTCTTCCTTTTCTCAATAATTGGAAACTCCAGGACATAAACCTCGGCCATCCTCAACTCCTCTTTCCCTATGGAAACCAGCACCAGGATGTATTAGCACATCAACTGGTCCCTCCATAAACTGTCACACCGTCCACTGGCATACTGAGTGCAGCTCTGGAACAGCATCATCTTTTAGGATTTGAAATAGCTCAACTGGAATTCCATCACCTCCACAAGCTTTGTTCATAGTGATGCTTCCTAAGGCTCTCTTGATTTCGCACTCAGGATGCCTGGCTCTAGGTGAGTGATCACACCATTGAGATACCCACGTCATTAGGATCTTTCTTGCATAGTTCTTTTGTGTATTCATGCTACCTCTTCTTAATATCTTCTGCTTCTCTTAGGTCCATATGATTTCTGTCCTTTATTGTGCCCATTTTGTATGAAATGCTCCCTTGGTTTCTTCAGTTTTCTTGAAGATATCTCTAGTCTTTCCCATTCTATTGTTTTCCTCTATTTCTTCACACTGTTTACTGAGGAAGGCTTTCTTATCTCTCCTTGCTATTCTTTGGAACTCTGCATTTAAATGGTTATATCTTTCCTTTTCTCCTTCGCTTTTTGCTTCTCTTTTCTCAGCTATTTGTAAGGCCTCCTCAGACAATCTTTTTGCATTTCTTTTTCTTGGGGATAGTTTTGATCACTGCCTCTTATACAGTGTTACGAGCCTCTGTCCATAGTTCTTCAAGCACTCTGTCTATCAGATCTAATCCCTTGAATCTATTTGTCACTTCCACTGTATAATCATAAGGGATTTGATTTAGGTCAGACCTGAATGGTCGAGTGGTTTTCCCTACTTTCCTCAATTTAAGTCTGAATTTGGCAATAAGGAATTCATGATCTGAGCCACAGTCAGCTCCCAGTCTTGCTTTTGCTAACTGTATAGAGCCTCTCCATCTTTGATTGCAAAAAAATAACCAATCTGATTTCAGTATTGACCATCTGGTGATATCTGTGTAGAGTCATTTCTTGTGTTGCTGGAAGAAGGTGTTTGCTATGACCAGTGCAATCTCTTGGCAAAACTCTTTTAGCTTTTGCCCTGCTTCATTTTGTACTCCAAGGTGAAATTTACCTGTTACTCCAGGTATTTCTTGACTTCCTACTTTTGCATTCCAGTCCCTTATGATGAAAAGGACATCTTTCTTTGGTGTTAGTTCTAGAAAGTCTTCTAGGTCATCATGGAGCTGTTTGTCTTCATCTTCTTCAGCATTAGTTGTTGAAGCATAGACTTGGATTACTGTGATATTGAATGGTTTGCCTTGGAGACAAGCAGAGATCATTATGCCATTTTTGAGACTGCACCCAAGTCACCCTAGTACTGCATTTAGGACTCCTGTTGATTATGTGGAGTGCTCCACTTCTTCTAAGGGATTATTGCCCACAGCCATCTGAACCAAATTCACCCATTCCGGTCCATTTTAGTTTGCTGATTCCTAAAATGTTGATGGTCACTCTTGCATCTCCTATTTGACCACTTCCAACTTGCCTTGATTCATGGACCTATGAATCCAGGTTCCTACGCAGCAGTCTTTACTTTCACCACCAGACTCATCCCCAATTGGGCATTGTTTCTGCTTTGGCTCTGTTTCTTCATTCTTTCTGGAGCTACTTTGCCACTGATCTCCAGTAACATATTGGGCACCTACCAACCTGGGGAGTTCGTCTTTCAGTGTCCTATCTTTTTGCCTTTTCATACTGTTCTTGGGGTTCTCAAGGAAAGAATGCTGAAGTGGTTTGCCATTCCCTTCTCCAGTGGACCACGTTTTGTCAGAACTCTCCACCATGATCCATCCATCTTGGGTGGCCCTAAATGGCATGGCTTATAATTTCGGTGAGTTAGACAAGGCTGTGATCCATGTGATCAGTCTGGTTAGTTTTCTGTGACTGTGGGTTTCAGGTCACTGAGGATGGTAACTGCAGCCATGAAATCAAAAGACAACTGCTTACTGGAAGAAATGCTATGACAAACCTAGACAGCATATTAAAAAGCAAGGAGATTACTTTGTAACAAAGGTCCATCTAGTCAAAGCTATGGTTTTTCCAGTAGTTATGTATGGTTGTGAGAGTTGGACCATAAAGAAAGCTGAGAACCAAAGAATTGATGCTCTTGAACTGTGGTGTTGGAGAAGACTCTTAAGAGTCCCTTGGACTGTGAGGAGATCAAACCAGTCCATCTTCAAGGAAATCAGTCCTGAATATTCATTGGAAGGACTGATGCTGTAGTTGAAGCTCCAATACTTTGGCCATCTGATGTGAAGAGCTGACTCAATGGTAAGGTCCCTGATGCTGGGAAAGATTGGAGGCAGGAGGAGAAGAGGACGACAGAGGATGAGATGATTGGATGACATCACCGACTCAATGGACATGAGTCTGAGTAAACTCTGGGAGGTGGTGATGGACAGGGATGGGGTCATAAAGAGTCAGACACGACTGATGACTGACCAACAACAGCAATGACACCCTCCACTGTGACCTCCCTCAACATCTTTTGCCTGAAGTGCTTCAACCATGTCCTACATGGTCCTTCTGCCTACACTTCTTTGTCTGCCTGTGCTTACCATCTGTTGATGAGCCGCATTTGTCCTTCGACAATGTAGGGTCCAAAGTCTGTACAGCAGCCGCCATCACCTGGCTTGATCTGAGCTCTGATATGACGGTCAGCATGATGGGCTGTGATCTCCCAGGCCTCCTTTGTTCTAGCCTCCATGGTCACATTTTATTTCCTCAAACCTGCAAGCACTTGCATTCTTTCTGCATGAAACTCTCTTCTGCTGGATTTGGCTGTTGCTACTGCTGCTAAGTTGCTTCAGTCGTGTCCGACTCTGTGTGACCCCATAGACAGCAGCCCACCAGGCTCCCCCGTCCCTGGGATTCTCCAGGCAAGAACACTGGAGTGGGTTGTCATTTCCTTCTCCAATGCATGAAAGTGAAAAGTGAAAGTGAAGTCGCTCAGTCATGTCTAACTCTTTGTGACCCCATGGACTGCAGCCTACCAGGCTCCTCCGTCCATGGGATTTTCCAGGCAAGAGTACTGGAGTGGGTTGCCATTGCCTTCTCTAGGTTATTTTGTTATTCCGTGCTTTTTTTTTTTTTGACATTTCTGCTAAAATATCACCTTGTCAGAAAGTTTATCTTTACCACTCATTATAAAATGGCAACACTCTTTCCATCCTTCAGTTCTCTACAACATTAATCATCCATAACATTGTATGTTTTTGCTCATTTTTCTTCTCACAATACTCTCTATCCTGTGTTCCATATATAGTGTCTATGAGGACAGAGACTTCTCAGATTTGCTTAGAATAATGTTTGATTTGAACTAGGAACTCAATTTGCATTTGTTGAACAAATAAATTGATGTTAATATTTGTGATATAATGTGTCATTCTTGTAGATGGGTTCAAAGTTCTTAAGTATAAGAATTTTAACTACCTTTTCTTTGATTGCTTTTGTACCACTAACCTCTGGCTTTAGTATAATTAACTCTGGCTTTGATAAATATTCTCAACTTTGGGGAATGCAATTTATACATTAGAACCTTACAACTGAATGAGTAATGTTATAAACAAGTCATCTCTGCCAAAAATATTGTGAAATGAAACGCATCTCCTTAGAGCTCATTTCTTTGTGTAGAAATTTTCTCTGTGCCCATATAACACTAGATTCTTCTGCATTTATTTTATTTGCTTTAAAATTTAATGCTTATTATATTTGGGAAACTAGAACTGAGTAAAAAAGGAAAACCTTTTTTTTATGCTATCAACAGATATGATATCAAGAGTTTTTACCTATTTTTAGTAAGTTTTAACATGTAGTGGAAAAGTAAGGATTCTTTTTTCTTCCGATTTAGTTCCCACTGACCATCATTTGTGCTGCAAAGATGAAGCTCTGCACTTTAGCTTGACTTTCAGACAAACTCAGACTGTCGTATTGAATTCTGAAGCATGTGCACTTAAAATTGGAAGTCAACTGTCATCTAGGAGAACCCGCTGCAGCCGCATCCTGCCTCCTCTTCTGTGATGTGATACAGCTAATCTCAGCTGAAATACCTGAGATGCCTGTTTCTGCTTCAATCTCAATGAATTTAGAGTGGTGATCAATTAACAGTAAATAGGTTTCTTTGTCAATCTGGAAGCATCCCAATGAAGTTAAAGAGAGCAGAGTAAGGTGATAAATAATTTATAACTGGAGAGAATCCCCAGTTCCTACTGCTTACTCAGAGGTTCTAAATTATTTTTTAGGGGAAACATGAGACCAGTAACCAGGAACTTGGGACACAAATTAGCTCTGTTTAAGAAAGAGATTTTTAAACCTAAGCATATGCCAACTTTGCTGTTTACACCTGGATTTTATACAAATTCCATAATTGCAAAAGGCTACTTGCCTGTGACCCTCCTGAGGAACTCTTGCCACGTCTTTCCTGTTATTTTGCCATTTACCTTGATTTCTCCTCCAGGACTGTTTTCTGACTTGCTTGCATCTCATTTTGTACTGGTAAAGTGCACATGCCCCGGCACACACAATTGCTGCCTTTATTCTCCTTTGGAAAGTATTTCTGTGTGCCTCTGAGGGTCTCATCTTGGCCAGGATTTCCTTTTATTAGCTTTGTATCCTGACAGCCTGGCGATGATGAGAAGGACATTTAGAGCTCTGAGGCTTGGATGCCTTCTAAAGAGTCTCGCGCAGCACGGATGTAATTCCCCATTCATTGCCTGTCTCCTCGCTCTTCTCTGCTACATGCAGGTAATAAGGGCCTGTCTCCCCTTGCTCAGTCCCTGAGATGACGGGGAAGCTGTGGCAAGGTTCCAGCAGCTGCCTCTTCGCCAGTGATATGTGAGGCTAGTGGATTGACGGTCTAGCCACCCACCCTGACTGCACACCCAGTTAGTCTGTCCACCGACCGGGAGGTCTGGTACTGGTGTTTCGCTCAACCATGTACCTGGTCCCCTAACTCAAGAGGCCAGCCCTGACTGCTGATGAGGGCTCCGGCTCCCTCTTTGGATACTGCCAGCTTCTTGACCTGACTTGGATCCCACTTTTGGTCTGTTTTTGTTTTACATTGTCCTATATGTCTTCTCTTACTCGAACCTTTGCTGCACGTTGTAATGAGAGCTGCCCCCACCTTGAACGTCCTCCCCCCAAGTGTACCTGCCCTCCTCCCTTGAATATTGACTCCAGTAAATATTGACTCTGGCCTGAGTTGAAAAATGAGAGCTGCCTGACCCCACTGGACTTGGTGAGTTTGTATTCCAGGAGGAAGCAACTCTTCTGCTCGTCCAGACATACTTGCTCCATGCTAGTTTAGCTTAGTTGAGAGCTCTGGGGAATTAGGAGTGGGACTGGGCCTGGATGCTTGTGTGAGTCCAGTACAAAGAATCATCACCACCTCTAGAAGCAGAGTGAATTTATGTGAGGCTAAAGAATCCTAAATTCTTGGGTCTTCATTTGCATGGGCTCCTTCTGATGCCCAGGTCGGGGCTCCTGCAATGAGTTTGCCTAGACAAATGATTTGCAAAAGTAGTTAGTTTGACTTCAACCAGTGAAGACCACTGTGTCTTTTCACTCTGATTTCTACTGCGTTGTAATTCCACTCATCACTGGTGGGACTGAGGTGGGCCTGGACAGGTTTTTTTTTTTGAGTCAAGTAGAATGCAAGATCTATTTAGTTTGAGTATATTGGAATGGATTTATGTGTTTAGGAATTACTTCTAGAAGTAAGCCATGGGTAGTGGGACAGGGTTGAAGGTGTGCAGCTCAGACCTCCATAGCAAGAGAGTACCTCAGCATGCTTCCTGTAGCCCCCACACCCTCAGATCCATCATGACCTCAGACCAAGGCCATACTCACCCTAGGCCGCTCTCAGCCAATGAAGCCAGTGACTGAGCGTGGCCAGAGTTCCAGAGCCAGACCTTTCCTGCCTGGCACATAATGGGTGGTGTTTGTCCTGGCATCTGGATTTTCTTAAGACAAGCACAGCAGTCTTAGGGTTCTCCCACCCAGTTCTCCTTCCTTCTCTCTTTCCTTTCAGAGGTGTCAAATCTTCATCATGTTTGCAAGTTTATCTTGTGGTCACTCTCTCTCTTTTTAAAAAACTTTTTATTTTATATTGGAGTATAACCAATTCACCATGTTGTGATAGTTTCTGATGAACAGCAAAGGGACTTAGCCCTACATATGCATGTATCTATTCTCCCCCAAACTCCCCTCCCATCCGGACTGCCACATAACACTGAGCAGAGCTCCTTGTGCCTTACAGCACGGCCTTCTCGTGATCACACTCTTCTTTATTTTCTGAGGACATTCCCCTCAGTCTCTCACATGCCTAATTCCAACTCATCAGAAGACATGAACTGATGCAGTGAAGATTTCCCAGGCTAGCTTGGGTCAGATCTTGGCTTAAATAGAGGTTTGGCAGACTCTGATGCTAATGATTTTCACATGATACTGTTTTTATGTCCTTAGTGGTACATCAACCGATGTTTGATTCATTAACCCAAACTTCATGCCGTGGTCATCTGTTCTCATCTGGCCAGTGTCTGACAGTATTTCCGCCTCTCCTCCTGACTCTGGAGTATTATCTCCAATGTTCTCATCCTAGGCTGCTGCCTTTCTGCTATGCAGACTCTATCATTGCTGGGAGAGACCTTTGTTTATGCTCCTTCCTTTCTCTGAAATACCTTTGCCCAACTAAACCTATGCATATTTCTTATTAATTTCCTGCTAATGTGACATGAAACTCTAGCACTGACAACATTATCATAAAATCCATAATATACCACTACCACTGCCATGAAGACATATATGAAAAACTGGCAAACGAGTGTCAGAAAACTTGAAATGTCCAGAATCTCATAGGCCATTTATGAGAGAAACTTGGTATGTTCTCAAATTTGACAGCAATTATTAAAATGTACATATTACCAATAAAGTTATAAAGCTTATAGAAACTTATCCAAAATACTAAAACAGTTTTGACTAACCATACTGAAGACTTAATTATTTATCTGCTATGGATTGAATTGTGTTTCCCCACAATTCCATGTGTTAAGGCCCCAACCTTCAATGTAACTGTATTTGGAGAAGGGGTCTACAAGAAAATAATTAAGATAAAGTAAGGCGGTTCAGATGGTAAAGCATCTGTCTGCAATGCAGGAGACCCGGGTTTGATCCCTGGGTTGGGAAGAAGAGAAGGAAATGGCAGCCCACTCCAGTGTTCTTGCCTGCAGAACCCCATGGACAGAGGAGACTGGCAGGCTACAGTCCATGGGGTCACAAAGAGTCGGGCATGATTGAGCAACTTCACTTTCACTTTCAAGGCAAAAACAATGTTTATGGGTTGGTGACATCAGGAGAAGAGATCACTCTCTTTCTCCTGTCCCCTCTCTCTCTCTCACTCTCTGCCATGTGATGACTCAGTGAGAACATGGCTAACTGTAGAGAGCCCTCACCAGACATTGAACCTGCCAGGACCTTGATCTTGGGCTTTCTAACCTCCAGGATTGGGAGAAAATAAATTTCTGTTGTTTAAGCCACTCAGTCTATAGTATTTTGTTATGGCAGCCTGAGTCGACTATGACACTCATATTCTCTTCTTTTGCAAAACCGTGATTCTTATCTGGGTGTGATTGTTCCCCCCAGGGAATATTTGACAATGTCTGGAAAACATTTTTGATGGTCACAACTGGGGGATGCTACTGGCATCTAGTGGGTAGAGGCCAGAGATGCTGCAAAAATTCCTTCAGTGCATAGGAAATCATCTCCCCTCTTTCCTCCACCTGCTCGCAATGAAGAATTACCCAGCTCAAAATGTCAACAGTGACAAGATGGTCGAATCTGAGAAACCCTGCTATAGAAAATGATATAAAATCTTATCTGATTAAGAGATGATCAAAGAGGATATAGCCAACTATATGGGAAAAGTATAGAGAAAGGTGTTGAACAAGTAACTAACAAATACTTTATATTTTCTGGGCTTTGTGATGTTTTCATATTTTTAAAACTTGTAATTTGTATTTTTCCTAATCAAAATGTAAATTTATACCCAATTTTCTATTCTTTTTTTTAAGGTACCCCTCAAAATTTTATTTTTACTTCCCCAAATCCTGAGTTAATCCTGGTTTAGAATTATGATTAAACACTTCTAATATCAGTAAAATTTGACATCACTGTGTGTGAGTGGTCAGTCATGTCTGACTCTTTGAGACCCTGGACTGTAGCCCACCAGGCTCCTCTGTCCATGGGATTCTCCATGCAAGAATACTGCAATGGGTTGCCATTTCCTATTCCAGGGGATCTTCCTGATCAAGGGATCAAACCCACATCTCTTATGTCTCCTGCATTGGCAGGTGAATTCTTTACTACTGTGCCACTTATGATTCTCTATCTCAGTGTTATAATTTTATTTTGGGGGTTTAGTTTGACAATCTAAAAATGCTTGGCAAAGTTTAATGAAATATAACATTTTTAAAAATGAAATAAAGTGCTGTTATCATTGTGTTTGTTGGCAAGAGATTTGTTCTTTTTCATTGAAATATCTTGCCCTTTGCAGATTTTCCTAAGAGGTTAAATAATGGAACATTCACAGGGTTTCTTCTTTAGTGGTTTATGTACACATGGGAATCCTTCATAACTTACCCACATCTTTCACTCCATTCTTGTAAAGTTACTTGCCACAAGTTAAGATTTCTTGACTATTTTCCATTGTTTCCTTATCTCATTTAGGGCCTTCATTACTCCTTTGTTGGGCAGCTGAGCAGATTCCTATTTGGATTGTCCATTTCTTCATGGTTTACACAGCTACCAAATGATCTATCTATTCCTCTCAAGGTCATGTATCCATCTGACCAAATAGATAAAAATAAAAACATATTAAAAACCACTTAATTATTTTCCCTTTTCATTTTCAAGCATCTGAACTTTTCTGTAGAAGAAATCTCCAACAGAGGTCCAATGTGTGACTGATCCAACTGAGTCAGGGGGAGGCCAGAGCCTCAGCCTTTAGCCCACCCTTTACTCCTTAGAGTCCTCTGTGGTCCCTGGGGTACCTGAAGCGTACCCATGTGGAATGAGAGTGACTGTAATAATTTATCCCCTAGACAGGCACATTTCTGAGGGTGAATGGTGAAATTATCACTGAACTATGCTGAGATAACAGGTGAAAGTGAGGCTGTCCCAGGGATACCATTATATGTTGGCACCCCCTGTTTGTCTTGCAATTTGTAGGTTTCATCTGCAAATCACCACAATCAACTTGGCTTGTTGGTTCAGGTCACCTAGAGAGGCTGAATCTTGAGCACGTTGGGGCGGGAAGGGTAATGCTAGGAAACACTGCTGTCCCTGTTCTACAGGATCCTTAAACTGATTCACCAAGTCTTTCTCACTTTGCCCTGATCATTTCTTGAGACAGTTACTGATAGCATTCTCCAAACACCATGCTGATTGTTGAGAACACATCTTTGTGGATATTGCTTCCTTTTTCTGGATGACTTTTAATGCTTACTCCAGGGACTGTCAACCCCTTTGGCGAGCCATTCCTATGCCCTTCAGATTGAGTTGAGTGTGTTCCTCTATGGTCCTACAGAACTCATTGCATTTTATTACTGAATAGCGTAGATTATTGTTTTATTATTTAAATATCCCTTTTCTTCATTAAATTGTGAGCTCTCAAGAACAGCAAAGTAGAACAATGCCTAGAGAATAGTAGATGGCTGATGAAGAAATAAGTTGGCAAATGAGTGAATGAAGATGATGTTCATTATCTCTCCTAATTCATTTGGCCTCCAAATAGCTATTCTAGGTTCAACCTCAAACTGTCTGACAATTTATTTTTACCAAGTGATTATAGTATTATGTTTTTTAGAAAATTATTTGAATGACATAATGGTACATATATTTGAAAGCCCTAAATCATATTTGAAAATCCCATCTTATGGCATTTAAATTGAAAAAGAGCCTAGAAATCTGTTAGATTTCTTTATTTTACAGATGATAAACTGAGGCTCAAAGCCTCAGAAATAGAACCTGAGATAGCAACCCAGGGTGATGTTCTGGACACATTTCTAAGTTCCTGGAACAAGATTTAATGTCTGGCCCAGGTGTTAGGCAAGAGTGAATGTTGACATTTTAGGAATCAGTGAACTAAAATGATATTAAGAACTGACTCATTGGAAAAGACCCTGATGCTGGGAAAGATTGAAGACAGGAGGAGAAGGGGTCAGCAGAAGATGAGATAGTTGGATGGCATCACCAACTCAATGGACTTGAGTTTGAGTAAGCTCTGGGAGTTTGTGATGGACAGAGAAGCCTGGCGTAATGCAGTCCATGGGGTTACAAAGAGCTGGACACGACTGAGCGACTGAACTGAACTCTACTAAGATGGATGAAAATGGGTGAATTTAATTCAAATGACCATTATATCTACTACTGTGGGCAGGAATCCCTTAGAAGACATGGAGTAGCCCTCATAATGTACAAAAGAGTCTGAAATGCAGTACGAGGGCCAGGCACTAAATAAAATGACGTGATTATAAGCCATAAAGTCATAGGTTGCATTGCCTAGGAAGTAGGGTCGGAAATAGAGTTTAGCTTGCAGGATGTTTATGAAGGAGTGCCTTTGGGATGAACACCTGTGAAATGGAAGGGAGGAAAGCAGTGTTGCGCAGAGGACGAGGATGAGCTGCAACACACTCCCAAGGAGCTCCAGAGCAAGAGTGACCTTTCAGAGTTGTCCTGAGCTGGGTCAAGCTGGCCAGCATTTTATACTCCTGCAGTGAATATGGGCACACCTAGAGAAGGTGTGACCTGGGTTTAGGCAGTTCTCTGCGTTTGAGTTAATTCTGAACAGGCTGAGAGCTGAAGACTGTCTGCTGCTTGCACTCCTAGCATCTATCTAGGTAGCAAACCACAGTACTATCACAATAAATTTTCATAAGAATAGGTTTCTCTGTGGACATGGAGGAGGACTGTGGTTTGTCAAGAAACCTCAATCCTAAAAGAAATCAACACTGAATTTCATTGGAAGGACTGATGTTGAAGCTCCAATAATTTGTCCGCCTAATGCGAAGAGCTGAGTTATTGGAAAAGACCCTGATGCTGGGAAAGATTGAGGGCAGGGGGAGAAGAGGGCAACAGAGGATGAGATGATTGGATGACATCACCGACTCAATGGACATGAGTTTGAGCAAGCTCCGGGAGACAGTGACAGGCGTGCTGCAGTCCACGGGGTCACAAAGATTCAGACACGACTTAGCGACTGAAGAGTGAACAGCAGCCTCACCTCACAGACACCATAGAGTGGTTCTGTAGTTGTCAACTGGGTCTGAGTTCAAAATGCAGCCATATATATAGCGACACAGTATAACAAATTTATACTCAAGACTTCTGAACTTCTTGCTGTGGTCTTTTGAAGAATTCCTGGATCTGGGGACATTTTTGGGGAGGAGG
Organism: Cephalophus harveyi; assembly: GCA_006410635.1. Lineage (NCBI taxonomy): Eukaryota > Metazoa > Chordata > Mammalia > Artiodactyla > Bovidae > Cephalophus > Cephalophus harveyi. Next base: position 40,992 of record SJYT01019358.1, on the reverse strand, counting down.
GGAGAATTTTTGTTAGTACATTGGTATACATGCAAAAATTTTAGTAAATTTCTTTTAGTATATATTGATAATTTCTTGATAACTATTTTCCTTCTTTGCAATTATTTGATATTTAAGAGATTTCTTAACGTGAAGTAAACTTTTGTTGCATTCTTGCAAGAAGTCTATCTGGCTAATCAATCAATCTTGCTATCATGGTGAGCAATTTTTTTGTTTTTGAACGTTTACCACAAAAGAGAGATATCATTTATTGCAATTATTTTGACTCCAAACAGTGGTTGGAAGGGAGTCTCTAGGGGCCAAGTCTTGTCTTAAAAAATATATGGGAGATTTTGAAGAGGAGGAAGAGAAGAACACAAACCTTGAGGAGGTATTGAAAGGCATTACCAGATGGCACAAATATCTTCTGGTCAAGTAGGATAATGATCCAAGTTAACGTCCGACCTTTCGGGTTTCAAGTGTGCAAAGTAAAGACAGTAACAAAATGCTTAGTCGTTTCTGTCTGAAGACAATATCAGTGGCTCACACAGGGTGTCTTTTACTTACTTTTCCTGTGGGAATGAGTGAGCACACACACACCTGTAGGAGCAGGAGATTTGTTGACTCCCTCTCTGCTCCTCCCCACGAGAAAAGAAACCTCTGAGAAGACGGAGCGGGGTCGGGGAGGCTGTGTCTGCGCAGAGCGAGTGAGCAGCAGCCTTGTGTGGCACCTGCTCAGGCCCGGCTTCCCTTAGCCAAGGCACCACGGCCTGCAACACGGCCTGCGGTCCCCGACCAGGAAGACTGCTCGAGCCTTTCCTTTTCCAGCCTTGCTCTCTGTCCCTGGCCCCCTCTCCAAACTGAGCCCTCTCTGACCTGCCTGTAAGCCTCGCTGCCTTTATCCAGGGCTTTTCCTACCCTGGATGAGCTGCATCATCTCATCTTGGTAAAATCAGCTGTCTGTAAACCTCTCTCAGTGGTCCCTCCTGTGTAAACCCTCCTGGGACTCCATTCCCGCAGAACTAGCTGTTCTGTGTGTTCTCTGTGCCGGTCACATCTTGCATGCATGACTTGTATGCACTTGTGGAGAATAATTTTTTAAGTGGAACATGTAACACCAAGATTTATCTAAAATTTTCAAATGTGAGTGTATATGTGAAGTGGGCCTGAATTCTTACTTTGCCTATTTTCATACTTAGGTATTAAGGTTATGCAAAAAATTATAAAAGAAACCTAATTGCTTTTGCTGTCCAGAGGGATTTATATGGTATGATACCTTGTTTTAATTTAGCACATTTTTGTTGAGTGATTCAGTAACTTTTAAATTCCTTCCAGGATTACTACCTCTTCTGGGTCAATTTTGCTAATTAAATTTCCTAGGGAAAAAAGTATATTTTATTGATGTTATCAAATTTTAGCATAAGCTAACGCATAGCATTATTATATAATATGTTATATAAAATTATATATTATTGATATTATATTTAACATCATGAAATACATAGCATTAGTTTTAACCACCTCTATACTGTACCTGAGTATTAGGCTTTCTTTTTTGAGAATCGTAATTTTTTGGAGAATAGTTACTTTGACTGTATCCTTTTTTTTTTCAAAGAGAGACTTAGAATAATCCTACTTTTTAATTTTCACAGTAATATGTTAATTTCTCTGCACTTATAATTTGTTTTTTCTGCTTTTCAGATGTGTATAAGAGACAGCCTTAGAAGACATGGCATTTATCATAATTATAAATACTTATAAACTGTATCTTTATAAAAAATAAGATTATAGATATTTCAATTTTTTTTGAAGGCTCTTTTTCTGTTATTAATATACTTTGGTTATTTCTATTTCCTTGGATTTAACTGCTGCATTTTGCCACATAATTACTAAAAGTTATTTTAGTAATTTCTGTTATTTGGCTTTAGAGAGGACTATTATTCCTAGGTTTTGTTTTAAAAATAAGTCTAGCAGTTATCTTTTAGCAGAAGTGTTTGTTACTATAAATATTGTTTGATTTTATTTTGTCATTTTGTTTGGAGATTTCTGTATTTTGTATTATATTGTTTTGTATATTTTGCCTCTCAAAATTTTTCTGTTTGCTCTTTTTGTCTTGTGAAATGTGTTCATTTTAAGTTTGTTGCTTGACAATTGAGAAGAAAAATATCTTTGAAAACAACATTTTAGAGGGTAGCTGTAAAATTAAAAAATGGCTGATTATCAATGTCATGAACGCACCAGAAACTGTTGCCACCCACCTGTTCCACCAAGTGCCCCCTTTTATTCATTCCATTTCATATGTTTTTTTCATATGATATGGAATTTCTAAATGATATTATTCAGTCAGTCAGTTCAGCCACTCAGTTGTGTATGTCTCCTTGCAACTCCATGGACTGCAGCATGCTAGGCTTCCCTGTCCATCCACTCCCAGAGCTTGCTCAAACTCATGTCCATGGAGTCGGTGGTGCCATCCAACCATCTCATCCTCTGTCGTCCCCTTCTCCTCCTGCCTTCAATCTTTCTCAGCATCAGGGTCTTCTCGAATGAGTCAGTTCTTTGCATCAGGTGGTCAAAGTATTGGAGTTTCAGTTTCAGCATCAGTCCTTCCGAAGAATACTCAAGACTGATTTCCTTTTCCAAGACTGGTTTGATCTCCTTGCAGTCTAAGGGACTCTCAAGAGTCCTTTCCAATACCACAGTTCAAAAGCATCAATTTTTCAGTGCTCAGCTTTCTTTATGGTCCAACTCTCACGTCCATACATGATTACTGGAAAAACCATAGCTTTGACTAGATGGACCTTTGTTGGCAAAGTAATGTCTCTGCTTTTTAATATGCTGTCTAGGTTTGTCATAGCATTTTCCACAGTTCAAAAGCATCAATTTTTCAGTGCTCAGCTTTCTTTATGGTCCAACTCTCACGTCCATACATGATTACTGGAAAAACCATAGCTTTGACTAGATGGACCTTTGTTGGCAAAGTAATGTCTCTGCTTTTTAATATGCTGTCTAGGTTTGTCATAGCATTTCTTCAAAGGAGCAAATGTATTTTAATTTTGAGGCTACAGTCACCATCTGCAGTGATTTTGGAGCCCCCAAAAGTAAAATCTGTCACTGTTTCCATAAATTCCCCATCTATATGCCATAAAGGGATGGGATCAGATGCCATGATCTTAGTTTTTTGAGTGTTGAGCTTTGAGCCAGCGTGTTTGCTTTTCTCTTTCAGTTTCATCAACAGGCTCTTTAGTTCCTTTTCACTTTCTGCCATAAGGGTCGTGTCATCTACATATCTGAGGTTATTGTTTTTCTCCCAGCAATCTTGATTCCAGCTTGTAATTTCCCCAGCCCGGCATTTCACATGATGTACTCTGCATATAATTTGAATAAACAGGGTGACAATACACAGCCTTGATATACTCCTTTTCAATTTGGAACCAGTCTGTTGTTCCATGTCTGATTATAACTGTTGTTTCTCGATAGGCATACAGACTTCTCAGGAGTCAAGTAATGTGGTCAGCTATTCCCATCTCTTGAAGAATTTTCCAGTTTGTTGTGATCCACACAGTCAAAGGTTTTGACGTAGTTAATATGGCAGAAGTAAATATTTTTTTCTGGAATTCTCTTGCTTTTTCTATGATCTGATGAATGATGGCAATTAGATCTCTGGTTTCTCTGCCTTTTCTAAATCCAGCTTGAAAATCTGGAAGTTCTAGGGTCACGTACTGTTGGAGCATCACTTGAAGAATTTTGAGCATTACTTTGCTAGCATGTGAGATGAGTGCAATTGTGTGGTAGTTGGAACATTCTTTGGCATTGCCTTTCTTTGGGATTGGAATGAAAATCCCAGGATGTCTGGGTCTAGGTGAGTGATCACACCATTGTGGTTATCTGAGTCATGAAGATATTTTTGTATAGTTCTTCCATGTATTCTTGCCACCTCTTCTTAATATCTTCTGCTTCTGTTAGGCCCCTACCATCTCTGTCTTTTATTGAGCCCATCTTTGCATGAAATGTTCTCTTGGTGTCTCTAATTTTCTTGAAAAGTTTTCCCATTCTACTTTTTCCCTCTATTTCTTTGCAATGTTCACTAAGGAAGGTTTTCTTATCTCTTTTTGCTATTCTTTGGAACTGTGCATTCTAGTGGGTATATCTTTCCTTTTCTCCTTTGCCTTTCACTTCTTTTCTCAGCTATTTGTAAGACCTTCTCAGATAATCTTTTTGCATTTTTTTTTGGGGGGGGGGATGGTCTTGATTACTGCCTCCTAATAAGGCTTCCCTGGTGGCTCAGAGGTTAAAGCGTCTGCCTCCAATGCGGGAGACCCGGGTTCGATCCCTGGGTCGGGAAGATCCCCTGGAGAAGGAAATGGCAATCCACTCCAGTATTCCTGCCTGGAAAATCCCATGGACGGAGAAGCCTAGTAGGTTACAGTCCACGGGGTCGCAAAGAGTCGGACACGACTGAGTGACTTCACCTCACCTCAATAATGTTACAAGCCTCCATCCATAGTTCTTCAAGCACTCTATCAGACCTAATCCCTTGAATCTATTTGTCACTTCCATTGTATAATCATAAGGGATTTGATTTAGGTCAGACCTGAATGGTCTAGTGGTTTTCCCTACTTTCTTCAATTTAAGCCTGAATTTGGCAATAAGGAGTTCATGATCTGAGCCACAGTCAGTTCTGGGTTTTGTTTTTGCTGACTGTATAGAACTTCTCCATCTTTGGCTGCAAAGAATATAATCAATCTGAGTTTGGTATTGACCATCTGGTGATGTCTGTGTGTAAAATCATCTCTTGTGTTGCTGCAAGAAGGTGTTTGCTATGACCAGTGCATTCTCTTGGCAAAATTCTGCTAGCCTTTGCCCTGTTTCATTTTGTACTCCAAGACAAAATTTGCCTGTTACTCCAGGTATCTCTTGAATTCTTTTGCATTCCAGTCCCTTATGATGAAAAGGACATCTTTTTTGCTTGTTAATTCTAGAAGGTCTTTTAGCTCTTCATAGAACCGTTCAACTTCAGCTTCTTTAGCATTACTGGTCGGGGCATAGACTTGGATTACTGTGATATTGTATGGTTTGACTTGGAAACAAACCGAGATTGTTCTGTCATTTTTGAAATTGCATCCAAGTACTGCATTTTGGACTCTTGTTGACTATGAGGGCTCCTCTATTTCTTCTAAGGGATTCTTGCCTACAGTAGTAGATTTAATGGTCATCTGAATTAAATTCACCCATTCCATTCCATTTCAGTTCACTGATTCCTAAAATGTCGATGTTCACTCTTTCCATCTCCTGTTTGCTGCTGCTGCTGCTGCTAAGTCGCTTCAGTCGTGTCCGACTCTGTGCGACCCCACAGACGACAGCCCATTGGGCTCCACCATCCCTGGGATTCTCCAGGCAAGAACACTAGAGTGGGTTGCCATTTCCTTCTCCAATGCATGAAAGGAAAAGTGAAAGTGAAGTCGCTCAGTCGTGTCTGACTCAGCGACCCCATGGACTGCAGCCTACCAGGCTCCTCCATCCATGGGAGTTTCCAGGCAAGAATACTGGAGTGGGATGCCATTGCCTTCTCCGATCTCCTGTTTGACCACTTCCAATTTGCCTTGATTCATGGAGCTAACATTCCAGGTTCCTGTCCAGTATTGTTCTTACAGCAGCCTTTACTTCTATCACCAGTCACATCCACAACTGTGCATTGTTTTTACTTTGGTTCCATCTCTTCATTCTTTCTGGAATATTCCTCCACTCTTTCCAGTAGCAAATTGGTCACCTACTGACCTGGGATTTCATCTTTCAGTGTCATATCTTTTTGCCTTTTCATCCTGCTTTTGGGGTTCTCAAGGCAAGAATACTGAAGTAGTTTACCATTCCTTTCTCAGCGGACCATGTTTTGTCAGACCTCTCCACCATGACCGTGATATTTATATCATTTATAATAAATTATTAATTTACTATATATTGACATTACATAGTTATTCTTCTAAATATTTTTCTTTCTTGTTTGTTTCACAATTGTTATTACATTTAAGTGAGTTTAGTGCCTTCCTATGCCACAGGCCGAATTCTTAGCATTCTTTTTTTCTACTTTTAAATTGAAATATAATTGATTTGGGGCTCCCTGGTGGCTCAGATAGTAAAGAATTCACCTGCAATGCAGGGATCTGAATTTGATCACTAGGTTGCTAGATCCCCTGGAGGAGGGCATGGCAACTCACTCCAGTATTCTTGCCTGGAGAATCCCCATGGACAGAGGAGCCTGGCAGGCTATCAGTCCATAGGGTCACAAAGCGTCAGACATGACTGAGAAATAAGCACAGTACATAATTGTTTCAGAATGTTAAATTAGTTTCAGGTTTGCAGCATAGTGATTATATATTTTTATAGATTATATTCTATTTAAAGTTATTATAATATATATATTATCTATATTTTCTATGCTGTACATTGTATCCTATATAGTAGTTTGTACCTGTTAATACCCTACTTTTATCTTGCCCCATACACTCACTCCTCTCACATTAGTTAGTTCTCTGTATCTATGAGTCTGTTTCTATTTTGTGTTATTTTTATATTCCACACAGAAGTGAAAACATATAGCATTTGTCTTTCTCTGTTTGACTTATCTAACTAAAGCATAACACCCTTTGATTCCATTCATGTTGTAAATGGCAAAATATCATTCTTTTTTATGGCTAATATTCTACTGTATACATGCACACAATGAGGTATCTCCTCATATCTGTCAAACTGGCTATTATCAAAAAGGCAACGAATAATAAATGTTGATAACAACATAGAGAAAAGGAACCCTAACACGCTGTTTGGTGGGAATGTAAATTGGTATAGCCAATAATATGGAGTTTCCTCAAAAAATAAACATAGAACTACCATACGATACAGGAATTTCACTCCTGGGCATATATTCAAAGAAAATGAAAGCATTAATTCAAAAAGACATATGCAGCACAATGTTCATAGCAGCATTATTTACAATTGCCAAGATATAGAAGCAATCTAAGTGCCCATCAACAGATACTTAGCATTCTTTTTGATTGATCTTTTGAACTATTAACATTTTGTGGGAGCCCTCTGGCAGACAGCCTTTGTGAGCCTGCGTGTTACTAAGAATATTTTTCTCCTGTCATATTGGAATGATAACTTGGTTGAGCACAGGTTTGGTGGCAACTCTTTTCTTTCTCAAAACATCTTAAGTTGTTGTGTGCCTTTTTAAAATTGGCTTTTGATGCTATTGAGAAGCCTAGGGACAGCTTCAGATATTTCCTTCCAAGAGAGGTTTTCTTCTGAGAGAGTTTTCCCCTGTGTGTCCTGTCCCCAGCTTCAAAGTTGCATGATTTGCTCTTATTTTCCCTTGAAATCCACAGTTTCACCAGAGTATGGTGAGAAAAAGGTAAGAACTTTAAATCCAAGCCCTCAGGGCTTCCCTGATGGCTAAGATGATAAAGAATCTGCCTGCAGTGTGGGAGATTAAGGTTCAATCCCTGGGTCTGGCAGATCCCCTGGAGAAGGAATACCCAGTTGTGCATGTGACTGATGATAGAAGCAAGATCCGATGCTGTAAAGAGCAATACTGCATAGGAACCTGGAATGTCAGGTCCATGAATCAAGGCAAATTGGAAGTGGTCAAACAAGAGATGACAAGGGTGAACGTCGACATTCTAGGAATCAGCGAACTAAAATGGACTGGAATGGGTGAATTTAACTCAGATGACCATTATATCTACTACTGCGGGCAGGAATCCCTCAGAAGAAATGGAGTAGCCATCATGGTCAACAAAAGAGTCNTAAAAGGCCTCTTGATGAAAGTGAAAGAGGAGAGTGAAAAAGTTGGCTTAAAGCTCAACATTCAGAAAACGAAGATCATGGCATCTGGTCCCATCACTTCATGGGAAATAGATGGGGAAACAGTGGAAACAGTGCCAGACTTTATTTTTTTGGGCTCCAAAATCACTGCTGATGGTGACTGCAGCCATGAAATTAGAAGACGCTTACTCCTTGGAAGAAAAGTTATGTCCAACCTAGATAGCATTTTCAAAAGCAGAGACATTACTTTGCCGACTAAGGTCCGTCTAGTCAAGGCTATGGTTTTTCCTGTGGTCATGTATGGATGTGAGAGTTGGACTGTGAAGAAGGCTGATCGCCGAAGAATTGATGCTTTTGAAGTGTGGTGTTGGAGAAGACTCTTGAGAGTCCCTTGGACTGCAAGAAGATCCAACCAGTCCATTCTGAAGGAGATCAACCCTGGGATTTCTTTGGAAGGAATGATGCTAAAGCTGAAACTCCAGTACTTTGGCCATCTCATGCGAAGAGTTGACTCATTGGAAAAGACTCTGATGCTGGGAGGGATTGGGGGCAGGAGGAGAAGGGGACGACCGAGGATGAGATGGCTGGATGGCATCACTGACTCGATGGATGTGAGTCTGAGTGAACTCCGAGAGATGGTGATGAACAGGGAGGCCTGGCGTGCTGCGATTCATGGGGTCGCAAAGAGTCGGACACGACTGAGCGACTGAACTGAACTGAACTGACCCATTCCAGTATTCTTGCCTGGGAAAATCCCATGCATAGAGGAGCCTGGTGGGCTACAGTCCATGGGGTCGCAAAGAGTCAGACCTGACTGAGCAACTCACACGCACCATATAAATTAGGGAAACAATAGAAACACTTTAATCTATTGGGAGAAAGATAAGAATGTTTTATTAGGGAACCCTATTGTTTTGTATCTTTTACTATTTATTATGTCATATTTGTTGGTTTCTTTTCAGGAAATCCATTATTCTTTTCTTATATCTTTACTTTCTGTCTTCTGCCTTAATCACCTTTAATCATATGATTTTTCTTTTCTTGTCCTTCTGAGACAAGCACATGACTTGCCTTTCGACCCTTGAGCTGGCCCTGGCCAATCAGAGATTCCTCCCTGCTTGCTGGTCCTTGGCATGCACATTCTACCAGCCATATCCACACTGGGAGCTGTTTCAAGGACCCAGCCTTGAGAGAGCAGTGTGGTGTTGAGATCATCTGAACAGTGTGCCTCACTGAACCCAGTTAAAGCCTTTATGTAAACTTTTAAGATTTGGTGGGGGGCGTGGAGGTCTGCTTGCCCCGTGGCTGTCTGAACCTCATATGTGAGTGCCTTTGCTCATCAAACCTTCCACCTACCAATCTGCAGTGGCTGCATCTTACTTTGGTCTCTGCTTGCCTTTCCTGTATGAGCCAGTCTACGAACCAACACCTTCTGCATTCTTGCAGTGCTTCTTAAGTTTGTTGCTTGTTCAATGGCTTTAATTTTCAATAACATTGATTCTAATATCTTGCTCATCTTTTTTCCTGAGATTGCCTTGCTCTTCCTAAAGACATTTTAAATGGATGATTTAATTTTATTGCATTTTTTTTGTCATTGCAGTGTGTCCTTCTTTTTAAAAAATCTAACTTCTTGATATAGTCAGTTCCCTTTCTATCTAAATGTTAACATTATATTATTTCATAGTTCATGTTTTCTTCAATATCATTTGGAATGAAAATAAGATTTCTGCAAAAAATTCAACCATTTTTCTTTGACCATTTCCTGTAATAGATTTTTCTCAAAAGTTATGTTTTTCTTTTGTATTTTTAGTATTTATGTTTTCATTTTTAAAGTGTAGACTATTTTCATAAGAATTATGCCTATTTTTTCTTTGGTTTTGTTGTTTTTTTCCCCCCAAAATGAGTAGAGTATGTCCTACCATGATATTTGCCAGCAAACAATTTTGATGGTTTCTCTGGGCTAACCTCACTAGCCATTTGACAGCTGTTGGAGCTGTCTCTGGCTTTAAACTGGAGGGGAGGGTTTTTGATGTTAAGGGTCTCTGAAATTCCTGGTGTTTAGATGGTCTTTCTGTAATATGGATCAGCTGGCTTGGGAGAGATCATTTCCTGGTCCAACCACATTATATTGCTGTGGGTTGCAAAATAAATTATTGGATAATTGAAGCACTCTTTAGTTATTCCTTTGCCCAAGACACTGAATAAATAATCAAGAACCTTCTCACACTGTTCCCAGATCTCTCAAGCTTAGACCTTCTGTATAGCTGCACTAATGTCCCTTGAGGTCAAGCATCACATTTTGATAAACATCCTATCCCAACCACATTTTTTAAAAAAATATATTTCTGGGAATTATTATCTTGTAGTGAGTAGAAAGAGTGATATTATTTTCACATGAGCATTAATCACAGGAACACAGGCTGGTAACATGACTCTGTCACATGAGAAAGCAAACTGCAAACACATGGCTTTTACTCATCAGGAGTGTCTCCAATGAGGTTAGGACAGAGCTCAAGGATCAGTAAGGCTGGTGCTGGCCTTAGTACTGAAATATGAATCTCCTGCTGTTAATCCTTTACTTTCTGATTCATGGGGAGATCTTGAGATTGCCAGAGGAGGGGCAAGGCACTCAAGGGACTAGAGCAAATGGCAATTAATCAGTCAGTTGAGAAACATTTCAAAATTTTACCAACTCATGTGACCATACCAGCACAGGCATCTCCTACATACTCCTGCCTCCCATCTAAAATTCTTCCTTGGAAAAAAGCCTTGCTTAGTTAAAATAGCTGATGGAGTCATTAATTACTTCTAATTTCTAATGGGAATAAAATTTTGCATCTCTTATGGAGCTTTCAAGAGTATTTCATTATGGGATACTATGAAGGGTGTAAGTCATGGAGTGTTTTAACTATTTGATCTATTTCATGGACTTCCCAGGTGGCTCAGTGGTAAATAATCTGCCTGCAATGCAGGAGGCATGCTCGATCTCTGGGTTGGGAAGATCCCCTGGAGAAGGAAATGGCAACCCACTCCACTATTCTTGCCTGGAAAATCCCATGGACAGAGGAGCCTGGCGGGCTGTATTCTATGGAGATGCAAAAAAACAGAACATGACTTAGTGACTAAAAAGCAACAATAATTTATTTCACAAAGGAAGAAATAGAAAGTCAAGAACTTTTTCTAAATTATCATGGCATGTGACTAGAATCCTTATTCATTTATTTGTCTACCTCCTGCTGTACTGAAATCTTGTGTCATATTCTTTCCCGAGTGCAGCTGATCCTGTAAGAAATAGAACTATTGTCAAAGAAAATTTAGCTAGGAACTATGTTTTTTTGTTGTTGTTTTTTACTTTCTTGAATCACTTACTTAATATCTATGAATTAGGTTTAGTTCACCTGTAAAATATACTGTCCAGAAGATCAAATGAAATAAAGGGTGTGGAAAAGCCTTATACAAGCTTGAAATGTTAGTTGCTTACAAATGCGTGTATGTTTTATATTCTCTGCAAGGCTTAAATATCCCTGATGTTATTTTTTTGAGCCCTGCTTAAAGAATTGTGCATGGTATTATGTTAATACATATTTGTACATTGAGTGAATATCTACTTTCATACAACTGTAATCACATTTTTTTCTGCTTGATTTTCAGATAAGTTCTTTAGAATCTAGAAATAAATAAATTGAGGCTTTTATAACTGTATATAGAGTAGTGTTAATGACCTGAAATTGCTCTTGATTATTTATCACTTTCTCTAATCTGCATTATTTAAATTAGTGTATACTTATTGCATTATTTTACACTTATTACACATTGCTCATCTCACTAGTGTAAATGGCATTTATTGTGAATGTTTTGTTTTTCCTTCCTTTACTGCACTTTTAAACATCTAGGCATTCTTCAATATAATGGGGGAGCTTCCAGGGTGGCTTAATGGTAAATAATCCACCTGCAATGCAGGAGATACAGTTTAGATCCCTGGGTCTGGAAGATCCCCTGGAGAAGGAATTGGTTACCCACTCCTATATTCTTTCCTGAGAAATTTCATGGACAGAGGAGCCTGGAGGCTACAGTCCATAGGATCTCAAAGAATTGGACCATGCTGACG